>CAUJRU010003681.1:0-36231 GCA_963277665.1 Viscum album
ATGCAGACCTTTTATGGAGCATCGCTTCCTTCCCCATCTGTGGCAGAATTGACACGGGTTTTCAGAAGTAGAAGCATCCCACTTTCTCAGGGGATGGAGGAACTCAGGATACAGAGTCAGGGTTATAATCCATTCTATATATATCATTTAACATCTGGAGACGCATCTAGAAAGGAGGGTGAAGCCCGCAACTTACATGTTTCAAGATTCCACCAATAGATGGTGGGATGTGATATCACAGGTGGGTCACCATCAGGTTATGGATTGGGATGAGTTACATCATACCTTCTATGACTAATTTTACCCAGAGAATTTGAGGGCCAATCGAACCTGAGAGTTCATGAGTTTCGATCAGGTTACTCTCTCGGTCAAGGAGTTTTATTTTTGCTTCACAGAGCTGCAGTGCTTCACACCCATTCTAGGGGTGATGAGTTATTCCTAGTGAGGAAGTTCGAGGATGGTCTCACACATGACATCTGATCTTAGGTGAACATATTCAGGTTGACGACCATATATTCCATAGTCAACAAGGCACTAATCACAGAGCACAGCCTGAGGGATTATGGAGTTGTGGTCCAAGGCGGTTCATCATCCAGAGTTGGTGCTTTTCTGGATGATATTAGGAAGCACCACAGTGAGTCTACATGTAGAGATACGAGTAGGAGGGATGCACCTTCAGGTATCCAGGTGGTATGCTACCAGTGTGGGAATGGCGGGAATATGATGCTACATTGCCCAAGAGACCAATTTGAGTACTGATCTTGTGACAAGATGGGTCATATTTAGTGTTTCTATCAGTTTTTCTCACCAACATCTGGTGATATAGGTTCTATGACTCCTCGTTTAGAAGAAGGACCACAAGTTTCTCATCAGTCTGGGAACTGGAGTTCGTCCGGCTATTTAGGTTGACATGGAGGTCATGGATGTGGTAGCCAGTTTCCATGCTTTCAACGACAACAAGGTGGATCAGCTAAGGATGGTTAGACAGGGTCTTCGGGCCGCAATACAGGTCAGACTTTTGCAGTGGAGTAGACCCAACAAGAGTAGGATCCCAGACCCTCTACAGTTAGAGGTACAATTTTGGTTGCCTCATTTTTAGCTTCTAATCTTTTTGATATAAGGTCTTCCCATCCTACAATGTCCTGAAGGCCTTCATTTTTTATTGATTTTTGATAATCCATCCTTCAAGGGGTGAGGTGGAACCCTTAAAGGCCCATAGGCGAAAGTATTACGTGGCTCGTAGGCCTTAGAGGAATTCAGTGCCCGTAGGCTTCAAACATTACATACAACCCAGACTAACTACTTGGAACTTCTCCTCCCCGGAATCTTCATCGTGAAATCATCTCTCCACCTTTGCATGGTTGTTCGGCTAGGCTTTCCCATGCATACACAGGCTTTTCCTGATGGTAGGTCCAATACCCTCTCATTCTTGCAATCTATTTAGCCTCTCCACTAGTGAAACCTTCTTGCTCATCCTCATTCTAAAGCTTGTTCCTTGTAGGTTGTCTAGTTTTTATCTTCACTTAAGGTGGCCCGAAGGCCTTGAGGTGGCCCGAAGGCCTTACGGACCCGAAGGCCTGGGTGGCCCGAAGGCCTTAAAGGAATCGAGGACCAAATCGGTGGCCCAAAGGCCCAAATGGGGGAATATTCTTGGCTGCTACAGTGCCTTCTACAGTTCCTGCAACAGTACTGCTACAATACCCTAGAAATTAGCCTCCGCCTGGTTTTTATCCCGGGTCTCATGGATTCACTTAAGGAGTCCTCACCAACAAGGCTGAGGTTCATGTGCCAAGGTCTTCCCATAGTTTCATATTGTTTTCTGTTTTGGATGGCCTTGGGCTCTGTATCTTTACTTATACTAATATCTTAATGCTATCCACTCTGTTGGAGACTAGAACGGCTAGTGTATGTCAGTGTAAGGAGTTTCATCTTGAGGTCAGTGAGTGTCACTTCTTGTTGGACCTCTATGTCTTAGAGATGATAGGGTATGATTTCATTCTTAGAATAGAATGGTTGGCTCCCTACCAGGCTATTGTCGATTTCTATCACCATAGAGTGATTTTCACGTCACCAGAGGGCGTTCTGTTTCTACATAAGGTCGAATGGTATGTCCGAGAAAGCATAGGTGGACCTGACCATCATGGATTGGGAGGAGTTACAGCCAAAATTTTATTTTGTATCTGGATGACTAGGGGACTTCACAGATGGACTTTCTTCCAATGGTGGATCATTTCAGGTATGTCTTTATCGAGGAATTTTCTAGTTTTCCTCTGGAGTGACAGGTAGACTTTTCTATTGATCTTGTTCCAGGAGCAGCACCGGTGTCCATTCCTCTTTATAGGATGGCTACACTGGAGTTACAGGAGCTCAAGAAGTAGTTTGAGGAGTTACAGGCAAAGGGTTTTATCTGAACCAGTACTTCTCCTTGGGGTTCACCTATCCTCTTTGAAAAGAAGGCGGATGGTACCCACAGACTTTGTGTGGATTATCAGAAGCTGAACTGGTTGACGGTCAAGAACCGATATCCCTTTCCAAGGATTGATGATCTCTTTGATCAGCTTCGTAGATCTCGGGTGTTCTCAAATATTTACTTGAGATCTCGTTATCATCAATTGTGCATTACACTATCTAATATACCTATTAAAGCATTTCAGAGCAGGTATGATCTATACGAGTATATGGTTATGCCATTCGGTCTCAGGAAAGTGCTAATTGTTTTTCTGGAACTGATGAACCGAGTGTTCCATCCATACTTGTATTCCTTCATGGTGGTTTTTCTGGATGATATCTTGGTGTAATCTCATACTCGACACGACCATGCTACCCATATTGAGATCGTTTTGAGTACACTGAGAGAGAATTATTTATATGTTAAGCTCTCAAAATACCACTTTTTTATGGACTAGATTCACTTCTTAAGTCATTTTATCTCATATATAGGAGTATCATTACACCCAGATAAAGTGAGAGCAGTAGTTTCCTGGGAGAAGCCAGAGAATTTATTTGAGGTACAGAGATTTTTAGGGCTGGTTGGCTACTACAAGAACTTTATATAGGACTTTTCACACTTATCACCATCACTAATGGGCCTAACTAAGAAGGGTGTGAAGTACCTGTGGATATAATCCTGTGATTCATCCTTTCAAGAGTTGAAAGGGAGGTAGAGTTTAGCACTGTTGGGCAAAAATCCCTCAAGGTAACATTGCAGCATTTTTGGGTTGATTGTGTTTGTTGACAAAGCAGGTTTCCATGGAGAATTGTCGAGTTCCCGAGAAGTTGTTGACATTCCATGTTGACAAAGAACTTTGACAAAGGAAAGGACGATCTGGAGGCGGTACAAAAGAGCAGTACAAGGTGGCGTCGTTTTCCAGTGTTTGCCAATTTTTTGGGCCTGAAAATCGCCAATGGAAAATGGAGTGATATGTTGTTGGCAAAGGTTGAGGAGAGAGAAATGAAGGAGGTGTGCGGAAAAATCAAGCGTGGCGCGCAAAAATAGAGGGTTGCGCGAAATCTTGAAGTGTGGCGCGCAAAACAGCGGGTTGCGCGAAATTGTATTTCGCGCAAAAGATGTTTCAAGGCCGAAAGCTTGAAAAACGGTAAAGGCATGAGGCGCGCGCGATTTTGAAGGCGTGCGCGGAAAATTGAAGTGGCGCGCGAAATAGCGGATGAAGTATTTCGCGCAAGAGGTGTTACGAGGTCTGAAGCTCGTAAAATGGCAAAGGCATGAGGTGCGCGAAATTATGGAGCAGTGCGCGGAAAATGTTTGTGCGTGGAAGATCAAAGCGGATTACGCGCTCAAGGAGGGTTTTTCGCGCGGGGTCGATTTTGCCTATAAATATGAAGTGACCCTCCTCCATTCAGAAGAGTTCAAGACATAGAAAATACCCGAGCTCTGGTGCGCGAAATTGAAGTTTGAAAGGGTGTTGCGCGTAAACTTAAAGTTTGCGCGTAAAGTCAGATTGCGCGAAAAGCAAAGGCTGCGCAGAAAGTTTGAGTTGGCGCGTAAAAGGAAGGTTGCACGAAAAGTGGATTTCGCGCAAAGGCAGTGAATTGCGCGCAAGGCAGTTTCCAGGCTGCGCGTAAAATTTGAAGGTTGCGCGAAAAAGGAATTTCGCGCAAAGCATAGAAATTGCGCGCAAGGCACCGTAAGGGTTGCGCGTAAAACTTGAGGTTGCCCGGTACATCCGGTGCAAAGTGAGATTCATCTGCGGGTGAAAGTTGGACTTCAATAGAGCATCTACATACAGAGAAAGATGCATTCCTTAATGGAAATGAAGAGACCTACAGGTCTATAAACTGTGAGTGAATCCCTTCCAAGAGCAGTGATCTTAGGAAGAGGAAGAAGGTGATCCTCTCCACCGGCAGTGAGCCAGAGAGAGAGAAACAGGGAGTGACCCTTGGGAAAGCAGTGAGCTGACCCTAAACCTTGTATAGGCAGTGAGCCTGGGCATAGAAGTGATCTAGCCCGAACATTGTAATCCACAGCTAGTGAAGTTTAGTGGACTTGGTACGACCGGCAACCTGTCGGCGTATGCTCCTTGGACGTAGCCCTTAGCGGTGAACCAAGTAAAATTGTTGTGTCCTGTGCTTGCTTTACTTTCTGTTTATATTGTGCAGCAGGAAAGAGAGAGAAGAGTGTTTTGCTTAACAGCGAAACAAGATCAGAACGGGCTTTAATTTTTAATTAGTCATACCCTGATTCACCCCCCCCTCTCAGGGTATTCAGCCTAGTGGACCTAACAAGTGGTATCAGAGGGAAAGGTTAACAGTTGGTCTTCTCTCAATGGAGGTCACTAATCATAGAGGGATTCCGATCTTCGACGGATGTAATTTTCAGATATGGAAGAATCGAATGCAACACTATTTCCGATCTTTGGGAATGGATGTGTTTTCAGCAGCTATGCATGGTATCACAGCTGATATTACTAGTGGTGCATTATCAGAAGCTGAGCACAAAGAGTTGGATGCTGATTCCAAAGCAATAAATGCCTTAGGGGGAGCACTCTCTAATCCCATTTATACAAAGGTGATGTCATGCAAAACGTCACATGCCATGTGGGAAAAACTTTTGAATATTTATGAAGGGGATACCAAAGTCAGAGAGGCAAAGCTGCAAGTGTTGTGGAACAAGTATGAAGATCTCAAAATGAACCTGAATGAGTCCGTTGATGCATTCTTTGACAGGGTAAATGCTGTGGTAGAAGACATGCGGGGTCTTGGAGAAATTATCGAAGACATTAAAATCGTAAAGCGCATCTTGAGAAAGCTTCCACCTCGGTTCAATCCGAAAGTTTCTGTGTTGGAAGATAAAGATCCGAAAGAGCTAACATTGGATAACCTACACAGCACTCTCGTTGCATATGAAATGAGAAATGATGACAACGATGCTGTGGAAAAGGGGAAATCCAAAGAAGTGGCATTTAAGGCCATGAAGAGGCTCACTATTGAAGATTCTCAGGAGGAAGAAGAGTCAGATGAGGTGATGTCATTCCTTTCTTCAAATCTGCAAAGAGGAAAAGGAAAGTTTAAAGGGAAACTTCCACTAGCATGCTTCCGATGCGGAAAGGTTGGTCATCTTGCTGCAAGATGCCCCAAAAAGTTTCAAGAAGAAAGCGATGAAGATGAAGTTAAGACTCCCATAAAAAAATCTTCAGCCTATGTGAAAGGGAAGAAGCAGTTCAAGAGAAATTTCTTTAAGAAGAAGAATCTTCTTTCCCAAGAAATTGACAGTTCAGCTGAGTCTGAGGGTGAAGAAGTTGAAGAGATAGAAAACTGCAAAGATCATGGTCAAAATGCGATGGTGGCTGTTGCTAGTAGTGATCTAGAAAAGAAAGAAACCGAAACTGATGAAGAAGAAGAACAAATTGAAGGGAGAGTTGACATGGAAGCTGAATTAGAAGCAGCTCTTGAAGAGATAGATGTTTGGCGAGCAAAAACAAAGAAAGCCAACAAGATAGTACGTGATTCCAAACTCTACATGCAACAACAAGAAGAAGAGAAGTCTGAGCTTGAGAAAGAAATTGAGAATCTTAAGTCTTCCAGGCCAGAGCGCACAGAAAAGGTTGATGAGCATAAGCTCAAGATTGAAGAGCAGAAAAGGGAGATCGATTGCTTGAGTCGAAAAGTGAAGGATCACGTCAAGCGTATTGAAGAGCTTGAAGAGGAAGTTGTCGGTCTGCGAAAAAAGGTTAAAGACCAGGAAAAACCGTTGAATCCCAACACATTCTTGGGAAATCAGGTCGTTACGAAGACGGAAAAGAAGAAAGAAGAGCCTATTAGTTCAGCAGGAAAGAAGCAGCAATTGAACTCATATGTTAAGGCTGATTCACGACTTAATCAGAAACAAAAATCTGCGGCAGTTGAAGTTAGACCGCAAGCACCTGTCCCGAGATTGAAAGTGGATTTGAGCACAAAGAAGGATCAAAATACTCAGAGATCCAAAGGGGAAACTCGTAGTGCTGAAGTAACACGAAGGAATGCGCCTTATATCAGGTGTTATTGTTGTGGAAAGATGGGACATTCACAGTATGTGTGTTCCATAGCCAAAAGATATCGAAGGGAACAAGAACAGAGATGGCAGCCAAACAGAGAACAGTTTTCCAGAACATTTTTTGAAGGACACTGTTTTTGGTGCGGAGGATTTGGACACATGGCTAGGTACTGCACTCCGACCATTCAGAAAAATGTGCCAAAGCAGAATCAAAATGTTCGCAAGCAGCAGATCAGTAAACCGACAAATGAGTTAAAAGTTCAGAACAGATTTGCAGTTTTGCAAGATGAAGCTGGTCCATCATACTCTGAGAAAGAACAGAAGCCTCAATCCATGCCTAGTATGAAAGAAAAAGTATGGACTAGGAAGAAGAAAACTGAGAAGGCCGTAGTTGCTGAAATTGCCCTTAAAGCATCAGATCGTTCTGGCGTTTGGATCCTTGACAGTGGTTGCACATCCCACATGACAGGTAATAAGGATCTGGTTATAGGCATAAAATATGACAAAGAAGGAGTTGTCAAGTTTGGAAATGATGAAGGCCTGAAGATTGTTGGCTCAGGAAAAGCCAAGTTTGGGGGCAAAGAAATGAGACATGCTGATGTCTTGGTGGTAGAGGGTCTCAGTCATAATTTGCTTAGCGTCAGTCAACTATGTGACTCTGGGCACTCTATACTTTTTACCAAGAAGATGGGTATTGTTAAAGGAAAAGATGGAATAGTCATTCTTCAGGGAAAACGAACAAAGGGGAATCTTTACCTGGTAGGTGGGGAAGAAGATTCATGCCTTTTATCCAGAGAAGAAGAAAATCAGCTGTGGCATAAGCGACTTGGTCATCTGTGTCAACCATCTATGGAAGATCTGGTAAAGTGTGATGCTGCTAGAGACCTTCCCAAACTATCACGTGATCGCACTCATACGTGTGATGCTTGTCAACAAGGGAAGATCATCAGGAAGACATACAGGCCAAAGGAACAAAAAGCAACTCGAGTGCTCGAATTGGTGCATGCTGATGTATGTGGACCTATCTCACCACGAGCTATAGATGGGCAAAGGTACTATGTTCTTTTCATTGATGACTACAGCAGAATGGCCTGGGTATTCATCATTACCCATAAGACAGAGGTGTTCAGTTGCATAAAGCAGTACAGGAGGGAATCAGAAAAGATGCTTGGGCAGAAAATTCTGAAGTTTCGTACTGATAACGGTACAGAATTTACAAACAGTCAGGTTGAAAACTATCTCGAGAAACATGGGATAAGGCATCAAGTTTCATCAGTAAGAACTCCCCAACAGAATGGAGTGGTAGAAAGGAGGAATCGGATCATTAACAACATGGCCAGAACAATGCTTATTGATAAGGACCTACCAGAGAAATTTTGGAAGGAAGCAGTTTTGACATCAGTCTATGTTTCAAACAGGTCCCTGTTATGTCCGAAGCAAGGGAAGACTCCGTATGAACTGTGGTACGGAAAGAAGCCAACGTTGAAATACTTTCGAATCTTTGGAAGTAAGTGTTTCATTCTCAACAAAGAACATCATAGGAAGTTCGAGGCACGAGGAGATGAAGGGATATTCCTTGGCTATTCAGGGAAAAGCAAAGCATATAAGTGCTTCAACAAGAGGCTGGGAAAAATTGTTGAGAGTAATGATGTCACTATAGTCGAAAATGAACAGACTGCTCAACGACCCAGTGAACAGTACCTGGATGAAAGTGATGATGAGGTAAGCAACCCAGGGGGAGCAGAAGTGGCAGAAGCTGACTCAGAAGAAGATACTGATGATGAAGAGGAAAGTGTCAAGTCGGTGTCTGCGAGGAAGACAAAGAGTCGAGCTGAGATTGATAGGCAGAATATCATTGGTGATCAAACAGCTCCAGTTCAGACTCGAAGAATGAAATCATCACAGCAAGCATCGTTTTTGTCTCAAGTGGAGCCGAAATGTTTTTCTGATGCAGCTGAAGATGAAAACTGGGTTCAGGCCATGAACGAAGAGCTTGATCAGATTGAGAAGAACCAGACATGGGAGATTGTTTCGAGGCCAGCGGACAAGAATGTCATTGGGACCAAATGGGTCTATCGCAACAAGATGAATGAAGATGGCACAGTGATTCGGAACAAAGCACGACTAGTGTGCAAGGGGTACTCCCAAATTGAGGGAATTGATGTTGATGAGACATTTGCACCGGTTGCAAGGCTGGAGACAATAAGATTATTCCTAGCCATCGCAGTGCAAAGGAAGTTCAAAGTGTTCCAGATGGATGTCAAATCCGCATTCTTGAATGGGGTTCTGGAAGAGGAGGTGTATATTGAGCAGCCAGATGGTTTTCTCATTCATGAGGATGAGAACAAAGTTTGCAGGCTGAAGAAGGCATTGTATGGGTTGAAACAAGCACCAAGGGCATGGTACTCAAGGCTTGATCAGTACTTGAAGAAACTTGGTTTTCAGCGTGGAGGAGTTGATTACAATCTCTATTTCAGTAATGACAGTAATCAAAGGATGATGGTGTTGGTTTATGTCGATGACATAATATTTGGTGGATCAGATGAAGCTCAGTGCAGACAGTTTTCTGAATTCATGAAAAATGAGTTTGAAATGTCAATGATTGGAGAGCTAACGTTTTTCCTTGGTCTACAGGTCACACAAGGAAGGAATGGAACATTCATTTCTCAATCTAAATATGCCAAGGAGGTCCTGAGAAGGTTTGGAATGGAAAATTCCAAGGAGATGAAGACTCCGGTGGCTACCCGGATGAAATTATCAAAAGATGAGGATGGCAAGACAGTTAATATCACAGAATACAGGCAAATCATTGGAAGTCTGTTGTACTTAACCGCAACAAGGCCTGATATTGTTTTCGCCACATGCCAAGCAGCGAGATATCAAAGTAATCCCAAGGAAAGTCACATGCTCGCAGTAAAAAGAATACTTCGGTATATTAAGGGCACGGTGGACTTCGGCTTGACATACAATGACAAATCTCAGACAGAGTTATTGGGGTACACTGATGCAGACTGGGCCGGTTCAGCCGATGATAGAAAATCAACGTCAGGTGGTGCATTCTATCTTGGTGGATTGTGTATTTCTTGGCTAAGCAAGAAACAAGATTGCATTTCATTGAGCACCGCAGAAGCTGAGTATATTGCGGCCACTCAAGCATGCACACAGTTATTGTGGATGAAGCAGCAGCTTGAAGATATGGGAGTTGAAGTGAAGTCTCTGATCGGAATCCAGTGTGACAACTCAAGTGCTATAAATCTTAGCAAAAATCCCGTCCATCATTCAAGGACAAAGCACATTGAGATTAAGTATCATTTTATTAAGGAGAAGGTTGAGCAGGGAATTGTAAAGTTGGAGTACGTGCCTACAGAACTACAGGTTGCAGACATTCTGACAAAGGCCTTACCCAAGGAAGCTTTTGAGAGGCATCGACTGGCTCTGGGAGTTCAGTCGATTCCCCGCACTTGAAATTGTGTGGATGTGGGACCCCTCCCCCCTCTCCCCGAGGTATGGTGTGTTTTTCCCTAATGTGCTGATATGTGTTCTCTACTATGTTACAGACTACAAAGGCGTGACCTTTGGGTTCGTTGACAAAGGGGGAGAAAAGTGCTTGAAAAGTGCTTGACAAAGGGGGAGAAAAGTGTTTGTTCAAGGGAGAAAATAGTGCGGAGATTTGATAAATCATAATTGATACGGGGAGAAGCTGACAGGTGGAGCAGCCAGAAAGGGGGAGCAATGAGAAAGGGGGAGAGTGTTTAAAATCTGACGATGCTAGACGTGATCGATCAAATCATAGAAATCACGACAGCTGAGGATCGTGATAAAAGCAGAACAGTGGTGTTGGAATGGTGTGAGACGGTGTCCAGCTATCAACAATTGGTATCAACTTAAGAATTCACCAATTGGTATCAGTGTGGTTCAACAACTGGGTTTCTTTTAAGTATTGGTATCAGGGTGGAATCGACAATTGGGGTCTGACATGAAGTGATTCATTGATGAACTTTTCATTCTACTCTTGTTTCTCACGCCGAGCATTGCTCATGTGGGCTTAGAGTACATGTTAAGTGAATCCTTGAACGCTATCATAATCGCAAGAGGCGAATGGTGGTAGCAGCTGGAAGAAGACTCAGTGAGGTATCAAAGTGCAGAAAATATTTCTGAGCAGAGTTGTGAAGAGTTGTCAACAAACCCAAAGGGGGAGATTGTTGGGCAAAAATCCCTCAAGGTAACATTGCAGCATTTTTGGGTTGATTGTGTTTGTTGACAAAGCAGGTTTCCATGGAGAATTGTCGAGTTCCCGAGAAGTTGTTGACATTCCATGTTGACAAAGAACTTTGACAAAGGAAAGGACGATCTGGAGGCGGTACAAAAGAGCAGTACAAGGTGGCGCCGTTTTCCAGTGTTTGCCAATTTTTTGGGCCTGAAAATCGCCAATGGAAAATGGAGTGATATGTTGTTGGCAAAGGTTGAGGAGAGAGAAATGAAGGAGGTGTGCGGAAAAATCAAGCGTGGCGCGCAAAAATAGAGGGTTGCGCGAAATCTTGAAGTGTGGCGCGCAAAACAGCGGGTTGCGCGAAATTGTATTTCGCGCAAAAGATGTTTCAAGGCCGAAAGCTTGAAAAACGGTAAAGGCATGAGGCGCGCGCGATTTTGAAGGCGTGCGCGGAAAATTGAAGTGGCGCGCGAAATAGCGGATGAAGTATTTCGCGCAAGAGGTGTTACGAGGTCTGAAGCTCGTAAAATGGCAAAGGCATGAGGTGCGCGAAATTATGGAGCAGTGCGCGGAAAATGTTTGTGCGTGGAAGATCAAAGCGGATTACGCGCTCAAGGAGGGTTTTTCGCGCGGGGTCGATTTTGCCTATAAATATGAAGTGACCCTCCTCCATTCAGAAGAGTTCAAGACATAGAAAATACCCGAGCTCTGGTGCGCGAAATTGAAGTTTGAAAGGGTGTTGCGCGTAAACTTAAAGTTTGCGCGTAAAGTCAGATTGCGCGAAAAGCAAAGGCTGCGCAGAAAGTTTGAGTTGGCGCGTAAAAGGAAGGTTGCACGAAAAGTGGATTTCGCGCAAAGGCAGTGAATTGCGCGCAAGGCAGTTTCCAGGCTGCGCGTAAAATTTGAAGGTTGCGCGAAAAAGGAATTTCGCGCAAAGCATAGAAATTGCGCGCAAGGCACCGTAAGGGTTGCGCGTAAAACTTGAGGTTGCCCGGTACATCCGGTGCAAAGTGAGATTCATCTGCGGGTGAAAGTTGGACTTCAATAGAGCATCTACATACAGAGAAAGATGCATTCCTTAATGGAAATGAAGAGACCTACAGGTCTATAAACTGTGAGTGAATCCCTTCCAAGAGCAGTGATCTTAGGAAGAGGAAGAAGGTGATCCTCTCCACCGGCAGTGAGCCAGAGAGAGAGAAACAGGGAGTGACCCTTGGGAAAGCAGTGAGCTGACCCTAAACCTTGTATAGGCAGTGAGCCTGGGCATAGAAGTGATCTAGCCCGAACATTGTAATCCACAGCTAGTGAAGTTTAGTGGACTTGGTACGACCGGCAACCTGTCGGCGTATGCTCCTTGGACGTAGCCCTTAGCGGTGAACCAAGTAAAATTGTTGTGTCCTGTGCTTGCTTTACTTTCTGTTTATATTGTGCAGCAGGAAAGAGAGAGAAGAGTGTTTTGCTTAACAGCGAAACAAGATCAGAACGGGCTTTAATTTTTAATTAGTCATACCCTGATTCACCCCCCCCCCTCTCAGGGTATTCAGCCTAGTGGACCTAACAAGTGGTATCAGAGGGAAAGGTTAACAGTTGGTCTTCTCTCAATGGAGGTCACTAATCATAGAGGGATTCCGATCTTCGACGGATGTAATTTTCAGATATGGAAGAATCGAATGCAACACTATTTCCGATCTTTGGGAATGGATGTGTTTTCAGCAGCTATGCATGGTATCACAGCTGATATTACTAGTGGTGCATTATCAGAAGCTGAGCACAAAGAGTTGGATGCTGATTCCAAAGCAATAAATGCCTTAGGGGGAGCACTCTCTAATCCCATTTATACAAAGGTGATGTCATGCAAAACGTCACATGCCATGTGGGAAAAACTTTTGAATATTTATGAAGGGGATACCAAAGTCAGAGAGGCAAAGCTGCAAGTGTTGTGGAACAAGTATGAAGATCTCAAAATGAACCCGAATGAGTCCGTTGATGCATTCTTTGACAGGGTAAATGCTGTGGTAGAAGACATGCGGGGTCTTGGAGAAATTATCGAAGACATTAAAATCGTAAAGCGCATCTTGAGAAAGCTTCCACCTCGGTTCAATCCGAAAGTTTCTGTGTTGGAAGATAAAGATCCGAAAGAGCTAACATTGGATAACCTACACAGCACTCTCGTTGCATATGAAATGAGAAATGATGACAACGATGCTGTGGAAAAGGGGAAATCCAAAGAAGTGGCATTTAAGGCCATGAAGAGGCTCACTATTGAAGATTCTCAGGAGGAAGAAGAGTCAGATGAGGTGATGTCATTCCTTTCTTCAAATCTGCAAAGAGGAAAAGGAAAGTTTAAAGGGAAACTTCCACTAGCATGCTTCCGATGCGGAAAGGTTGGTCATCTTGCTGCAAGATGCCCCAAAAAGTTTCAAGAAGAAAGCGATGAAGATGAAGTTAAGACTCCCATAAAAAAATCTTCAGCCTATGTGAAAGGGAAGAAGCAGTTCAAGAGAAATTTCTTTAAGAAGAAGAATCTTCTTTCCCAAGAAATTGACAGTTCAGCTGAGTCTGAGGGTGAAGAAGTTGAAGAGATAGAAAACTGCAAAGATCATGGTCAAAATGCGATGGTGGCTGTTGCTAGTAGTGATCTAGAAAAGAAAGAAACCGAAACTGATGAAGAAGAAGAACAAATTGAAGGGAGAGTTGACATGGAAGCTGAATTAGAAGCAGCTCTTGAAGAGATAGATGTTTGGCGAGCAAAAACAAAGAAAGCCAACAAGATAGTACGTGATTCCAAACTCTACATGCAACAACAAGAAGAAGAGAAGTCTGAGCTTGAGAAAGAAATTGAGAATCTTAAGTCTTCCAGGCCAGAGCGCACAGAAAAGGTTGATGAGAATAAGCTCAAGATTGAAGAGCAGAAAAGGGAGATCGATTGCTTGAGTCGAAAAGTGAAGGATCACGTCAAGCGTATTGAAGAGCTTGAAGAGGAAGTTGTCGGTCTGCGAAAAAAGGTTAAAGACCAGGAAAAACCGTTGAATCCCAACACATTCTTGGGAAATCAGGTCGTTACGAAGACGGAAAAGAAGAAAGAAGAGCCTATTAGTTCAGCAGGAAAGAAGCAGCAATTGAACTCATATGTTAAGGCTGATTCACGACTTAATCAGAAACAAAAATCTGCGGCAGTTGAAGTTAGACCGCAAGCACCTGTCCCGAGATTGAAAGTGGATTTGAGCACAAAGAAGGATCAAAATACTCAGAGATCCAAAGGGGAAACTCGTAGTGCTGAAGTAACACGAAGGAATGCGCCTTATATCAGGTGTTATTGTTGTGGAAAGATGGGACATTCACAGTATGTGTGTTCCATAGCCAAAAGATATCGAAGGGAACAAGAACAGAGATGGCAGCCAAACAGAGAACAGTTTTCCAGAACATTTTTTGAAGGACACTGTTTTTGGTGCGGAGGATTTGGACACATGGCTAGGTACTGCACTCCGACCATTCAGAAAAATGTGCCAAAGCAGAATCAAAATGTTCGCAAGCAGCAGATCAGTAAACCGACAAATGAGTTAAAAGTTCAGAACAGATTTGCAGTTTTGCAAGATGAAGCTGGTCCATCATACTCTGAGAAAGAACAGAAGCCTCAATCCATGCCTAGTATGAAAGAAAAAGTATGGACTAGGAAGAAGAAAACTGAGAAGGCCGTAGTTGCTGAAATTGCCCTTAAAGCATCAGATCGTTCTGGCGTTTGGATCCTTGACAGTGGTTGCACATCCCACATGACAGGTAATAAGGATCTGGTTATAGGCATAAAATATGACAAAGAAGGAGTTGTCAAGTTTGGAAATGATGAAGGCCTGAAGATTGTTGGCTCAGGAAAAGCCAAGTTTGGGGGCAAAGAAATGAGACATGCTGATGTCTTGGTGGTAGAGGGTCTCAGTCATAATTTGCTTAGCGTCAGTCAACTATGTGACTCTGGGCACTCTATACTTTTTACCAAGAAGATGGGTATTGTTAAAGGAAAAGATGGAATAGTCATTCTTCAGGGAAAACGAACAAAGGGGAATCTTTACCTGGTAGGTGGGGAAGAAGATTCATGCCTTTTATCCAGAGAAGAAGAAAATCAGCTGTGGCATAAGCGACTTGGTCATCTGTGTCAACCATCTATGGAAGATCTGGTAAAGTGTGATGCTGCTAGAGACCTTCCCAAACTATCACGTGATCGCACTCATACGTGTGATGCTTGTCAACAAGGGAAGATCATCAGGAAGACATACAGGCCAAAGGAACAAAAAGCAACTCGAGTGCTCGAATTGGTGCATGCTGATGTATGTGGACCTATCTCACCACGAGCTATAGATGGGCAAAGGTACTATGTTCTTTTCATTGATGACTACAGCAGAATGGCCTGGGTATTCATCATTACCCATAAGACAGAGGTGTTCAGTTGCATAAAGCAGTACAGGAGGGAATCAGAAAAGATGCTTGGGCAGAAAATTCTGAAGTTTCGTACTGATAACGGTACAGAATTTACAAACAGTCAGGTTGAAAACTATCTCGAGAAACATGGGATAAGGCATCAAGTTTCATCAGTAAGAACTCCCCAACAGAATGGAGTGGTAGAAAGGAGGAATCGGATCATTAACAACATGGCCAGAACAATGCTTATTGATAAGGACCTACCAGAGAAATTTTGGAAGGAAGCAGTTTTGACATCAGTCTATGTTTCAAACAGGTCCCTGTTATGTCCGAAGCAAGGGAAGACTCCGTATGAACTGTGGTACGGAAAGAAGCCAACGTTGAAATACTTTCGAATCTTTGGAAGTAAGTGTTTCATTCTCAACAAAGAACATCATAGGAAGTTCGAGGCACGAGGAGATGAAGGGATATTCCTTGGCTATTCAGGGAAAAGCAAAGCATATAAGTGCTTCAACAAGAGGCTGGGAAAAATTGTTGAGAGTAATGATGTCACTATAGTCGAAAATGAACAGACTGCTCAACGACCCAGTGAACAGTACCTGGATGAAAGTGATGATGAGGTAAGCAACCCAGGGGGAGCAGAAGTGGCAGAAGCTGACTCAGAAGAAGATACTGATGATGAAGAGGAAAGTGTCAAGTCGGTGTCTGCGAGGAAGACAAAGAGTCGAGCTGAGATTGATAGGCAGAATATCATTGGTGATCAAACAGCTCCAGTTCAGACTCGAAGAATGAAATCATCACAGCAAGCATCGTTTTTGTCTCAAGTGGAGCCGAAATGTTTTTCTGATGCAGCTGAAGATGAAAACTGGGTTCAGGCCATGAACGAAGAGCTTGATCAGATTGAGAAGAACCAGACATGGGAGATTGTTTCGAGGCCAGCGGACAAGAATGTCATTGGGACCAAATGGGTCTATCGCAACAAGATGAATGAAGATGGCACAGTGATTCGGAACAAAGCACGACTAGTGTGCAAGGGGTACTCCCAAATTGAGGGAATTGATGTTGATGAGACATTTGCACCGGTTGCAAGGCTGGAGACAATAAGATTATTCCTAGCCATCGCAGTGCAAAGGAAGTTCAAAGTGTTCCAGATGGATGTCAAATCCGCATTCTTGAATGGGGTTCTGGAAGAGGAGGTGTATATTGAGCAGCCAGATGGTTTTCTCATTCATGAGGATGAGAACAAAGTTTGCAGGCTGAAGAAGGCATTGTATGGGTTGAAACAAGCACCAAGGGCATGGTACTCAAGGCTTGATCAGTACTTGAAGAAACTTGGTTTTCAGCGTGGAGGAGTTGATTACAATCTCTATTTCAGTAATGACAGTAATCAAAGGATGATGGTGTTGGTTTATGTCGATGACATAATATTTGGTGGATCAGATGAAGCTCAGTGCAGACAGTTTTCTGAATTCATGAAAAATGAGTTTGAAATGTCAATGATTGGAGAGCTAACGTTTTTCCTTGGTCTACAGGTCACACAAGGAAGGAATGGAACATTCATTTCTCAATCTAAATATGCCAAGGAGGTCCTGAGAAGGTTTGGAATGGAAAATTCCAAGGAGATGAAGACTCCGGTGGCTACCCGGATGAAATTATCAAAAGATGAGGATGGCAAGACAGTTAATATCACAGAATACAGGCAAATCATTGGAAGTCTGTTGTACTTAACCGCAACAAGGCCTGATATTGTTTTCGCCACATGCCAAGCAGCGAGATATCAAAGTAATCCCAAGGAAAGTCACATGCTCGCAGTAAAAAGAATACTTCGGTATATTAAGGGCACGGTGGACTTCGGCTTGACATACAATGACAAATCTCAGACAGAGTTATTGGGGTACACTGATGCAGACTGGGCCGGTTCAGCCGATGATAGAAAATCAACGTCAGGTGGTGCATTCTATCTTGGTGGATTGTGTATTTCTTGGCTAAGCAAGAAACAAGATTGCATTTCATTGAGCACCGCAGAAGCTGAGTATATTGCGGCCACTCAAGCATGCACACAGTTATTGTGGATGAAGCAGCAGCTTGAAGATATGGGAGTTGAAGTGAAGTCTCCGATCGGAATCCAGTGTGACAACTCAAGTGCTATAAATCTTAGCAAAAATCCCGTCCATCATTCAAGGACAAAGCACATTGAGATTAAGTATCATTTTATTAAGGAGAAGGTTGAGCAGGGAATTGTAAAGTTGGAGTACGTGCCTACAGAACTACAGGTTGCAGACATTCTGACAAAGGCCTTACCCAAGGAAGCTTTTGAGAGGCATCGACTGGCTCTGGGAGTTCAGTCGATTCCCCGCACTTGAAATTGTGTGGATGTGGGACCCCTCCCCCCTCTCCCCGAGGTATGGTGTGTTTTTCCCTAATGTGCTGATATGTGTTCTCTACTATGTTACAGACTACAAAGGCGTGACCTTTGGGTTCGTTGACAAAGGGGGAGAAAAGTGCTTGAAAAGTGCTTGACAAAGGGGGAGAAAAGTGTTTGTTCAAGGGAGAAAATAGTGCGGAGATTTGATAAATCATAATTGATACGGGGAGAAGCTGACAGGTGGAGCAGCCAGAAAGGGGGAGCAATGAGAAAGGGGGAGAGTGTTTAAAATCTGACGATGCTAGACGTGATCGATCAAATCATAGAAATCACGACAGCTGAGGATCGTGATAAAAGCAGAACAGTGGTGTTGGAATGGTGTGAGACGGTGTCCAGCTATCAACAATTGGTATCAACTTAAGAATTCACCAATTGGTATCAGTGTGGTTCAACAACTGGGTTTCTTTTAAGTATTGGTATCAGGGTGGAATCGACAATTGGGGTCTGACATGAAGTGATTCATTGATGAACTTTTCATTCTACTCTTGTTTCTCACGCCGAGCATTGCTCATGTGGGCTTAGAGTACATGTTAAGTGAATCCTTGAACGCTATCATAATCGCAAGAGGCGAATGGTGGTAGCAGCTGGAAGAAGACTCAGTGAGGTATCAAAGTGCAGAAAATATTTCTGAGCAGAGTTGTGAAGAGTTGTCAACAAACCCAAAGGGGGAGATTGTTGGGCAAAAATCCCTCAAGGTAACATTGCAGCATTTTTGGGTTGATTGTGTTTGTTGACAAAGCAGGTTTCCATGGAGAATTGTCGAGTTCCCGAGAAGTTGTTGACATTCCATGTTGACAAAGAACTTTGACAAAGGAAAGGACGATCTGGAGGCGGTACAAAAGAGCAGTACAAGGTGGCGCCGTTTTCCAGTGTTTGCCAATTTTTTGGGCCTGAAAATCGCCAATGGAAAATGGAGTGATATGTTGTTGGCAAAGGTTGAGGAGAGAGAAATGAAGGAGGTGTGCGGAAAAATCAAGCGTGGCGCGCAAAAATAGAGGGTTGCGCGAAATCTTGAAGTGTGGCGCGCAAAACAGCGGGTTGCGCGAAATTGTATTTCGCGCAAAAGATGTTTCAAGGCCGAAAGCTTGAAAAACGGTAAAGGCATGAGGCGCGCGCGATTTTGAAGGCGTGCGCGGAAAATTGAAGTGGCGCGCGAAATAGCGGATGAAGTATTTCGCGCAAGAGGTGTTACGAGGTCTGAAGCTCGTAAAATGGCAAAGGCATGAGGTGCGTGAAATTATGGAGCAGTGCGCGGAAAATGTTTGTGCGTGGAAGATCAAAGCGGATTACGCGCTCAAGGAGGGTTTTTCGCGCGGGGTCGATTTTGCCTATAAATATGAAGTGACCCTCCTCCATTCAGAAGAGTTCAAGACATAGAAAATACCCGAGCTCTGGTGCGCGAAATTGAAGTTTGAAAGGGTGTTGCGCGTAAACTTAAAGTTTGCGCGTAAAGTCAGATTGCGCGAAAAGCAAAGGCTGCGCAGAAAGTTTGAGTTGGCGCGTAAAAGGAAGGTTGCACGAAAAGTGGATTTCGCGCAAAGGCAGTGAATTGCGCGCAAGGCAGTTTCCAGGCTGCGCGTAAAATTTGAAGGTTGCGCGAAAAAGGAATTTCGCGCAAAGCATAGAAATTGCGCGCAAGGCACCGTAAGGGTTGCGCGTAAAACTTGAGGTTGCCCGGTACATCCGGTGCAAAGTGAGATTCATCTGCGGGTGAAAGTTGGACTTCAATAGAGCATCTACATACAGAGAAAGATGCATTCCTTAATGGAAATGAAGAGACCTACAGGTCTATAAACTGTGAGTGAATCCCTTCCAAGAGCAGTGATCTTAGGAAGAGGAAGAAGGTGATCCTCTCCACCGGCAGTGAGCCAGAGAGAGAGAAACAGGGAGTGACCCTTGGGAAAGCAGTGAGCTGACCCTAAACCTTGTATAGGCAGTGAGCCTGGGCATAGAAGTGATCTAGCCCGAACATTGTAATCCACAGCTAGTGAAGTTTAGTGGACTTGGTACGACCGGCAACCTGTCGGCGTATGCTCCTTGGACGTAGCCCTTAGCGGTGAACCAAGTAAAATTGTTGTGTCCTGTGCTTGCTTTACTTTCTGTTTATATTGTGCAGCAGGAAAGAGAGAGAAGAGTGTTTTGCTTAACAGCGAAACAAGATCAGAACGGGCTTTAATTTTTAATTAGTCATACCCTGATTCACCCCCCCCCTCTCAGGGTATTCAGCCTAGTGGACCTAACAAGCACCGATACTAGTTTTTACAGAGTCAGGAAAGAGTTATACAGTTTACTGTGATGCATCAAGTATCGGGTTGGGAGCAGTGCTTATACAGGGAGAAGGAGTCATTGCATACGGGTCTCGGCAGTTGAGGTCACATGAGAGGAATTTCCTAATGCACGATCTCACGTTGGCTGCAGTTGTTCATGCTTTACGCTATTGGAGACATTATCTGTTGGCATAGAATTTTTTGGTTTTCATCGACCACAAAAGTCTCAAGTATATCTTCACTCAGGATGATCTGAATTTGAGATATCGAAGTTGGGTTGAGTGTATTAAGTCCTTTGACATTGATATCTCCTACATGATTAAGAAAGGAAACGTAGTGTTTGATTCGCTGAATAGGAGGACTCAGGTACAGGAAGTTCAGGAGGCCAGTAGTGAGTGGCAGCTTATGGCTCTGTTCACTGAGATGCATTTGGAGGTGCATGACAGACAGGGGTAGACATTTCAATATTCTATAGTTGTTACCTCTAATCTACTTGAGAGAATGAAAATGAGGCAGTTATCAAATTCTGAAGGCATAGTTCTATGGGAGAGTGTGTTAGGAGAGGACCCTATTTCTGGATGGACAGTAGGCGAGGATGAGATCTTGTGTTTTCATGTTCACGTATGGGTGTCAGCGGACATATGTAGGGAGATGATGTGGAATTTTTATTCTTTATTTTGGGAAGTTCAACCTGGTGTCACTAAGATGTATATAGATCTACATTTTTAGTATTGGTGGTTAGGTATGAAGAGAGATGTTGTTGGTTTTGTCATGAGTTTTTCTACCTGTCAGTATGTGAAGGCAGAGAATCAGTGACCAGCAGGGCTTTCTCAGAAATTACCCATTCCCAAGTGGAAGTGGAATGATGTCCCAATGGACTTCGTGATAGGTTTTCTTAGGTTTCCTCAAGGGAATGATGCATTTTGGGTTGTCATTGACAGACTCATGAAGGTTGCACATTTATTACCGATCAAGGATACCTTCAGTGTTGATGATCTAGGAAAGTTGTACATCTGATTGATTGTGCATTTTCATGGGGTTCCACACTCTATCGTATCATATAGTGACACCCATTTTACTTATCAGGTCTGGCAGGGACTACAGAGGGATTTTTGTACAAAAGTACGCCAAAGTATAGCTTACCATCCCAAGAGATATGGCTAGTCTGAGTGTACGATACAGGTGATGAAGGACATGCTTCGAGCATGCGTCTTGGATTTTGAAGGTTCTTGGGAGAAGCACATACCTTTGGTGCAGTTTTCCTACAATAATTGATCATCCTCTACCGTGGCCGCCGCCTCCTCCTCCTCCTTCGGCGCCTAATTCTGCTCCTCCTCCTCCTCCTCTACTACGTCATCCTCCTCCATCAGCGCCTCCTCCTCCTCCTCCTCCTACACCTCATCCTCCTCCTACTCCTACTCCTCCACCTACTCTGTTGCCTCCTCTCCACCACGGATCCTCCTGCTCCTCCTCCTCCACCGCGGCCTCCTCCTCTTCCTCCTCCACCGGCTCCTCCTACTCCTCCTCCTCCTCCTCCTCCTACTCCACCTACTCCACTTCCTCTGTTGCCTCCGCTGCCTCCAAACTGCCTCTGAGCTGCCTTTGTTGCCTCCATGCTGCCTCTCTGATGCCTTCGCGCTGCCTCTGCACTGCCTCTGCGCTACCTCCACGCTGCCTCTGCGCTGCCTCCACGCTGCCTCCACACTGCCACTGCGCTGCCTTTGCATTGCCTCCATGCTGCCTCTGCTGCCTCCATTGTCGATGCCTCCTCCTCTTCTGTCACCGGGTCCTCCTCCTTAAGGTGAGTAAAATTTAATTTTCATGAATTAATTATGTTTTCATTTATTGTCAATATTTAGATTAATTATGATTTGGCGTGATTCTTGTGTGTGATGCTTGTGTGTGTGACACATGTATATGTGGTTGGTTACTTGTTTGATCTTGATTATCTCTCCCCACTTACGGTGGTTCTCACCATCACATCACATAAAAAACAATTTGAGGAGGGAATATCTATATAAAACCTCTCACAAAACTACTCCAAACCAATACTAAGTGATCCCCATTTCTATATCTCACATCATATTATCATACAAAAATGATCTAAGGAGGGAATCACAATATCCAACCTCTATCACAAGTCAAAATGCACCATCAATAGGTTAATCCCATGGAAGTCACACACCAATCCCCTTTGACCAATTCCTTCTTACTCAAAGTAGGGTCCTACCAACACCTTATCACTTAAATAAAGGCCATCCATCTTGTCTCATGCCACAAAACATATAAATAGTAATCTAAGGAGGGTATCTAGAGAGCCAACTTCTCGTACTAGCTAAACCACGTCATCAATAGGTGGGCCCAATGGATGATCATACTTCAACTAGGTGAAAGTCATATGAAGTCCCAATCTCTTAGTCAGTCTGACCATAAATGATAAAAGTCACCATCCATTTAGCCTTGCATAATAATCTCCTTAAAACCATCTTGGTTATACATTAAAATTATTCCCAACCTATCAACATTCTAATTCCACCTATAAGGGAATCTACTGGGTTCTACAAACTTAACCCATCTCTACTCATTGATACCAACACACACACATCTCTACATGGTAATGTCACAACACACATGTTATACTTGATCTAGGCCTCGATAGTCTAGTCTATATCATCTTCTAATTCCCACATTAAAACTCATTAAAACTAAATAATGACCATCCTAATAAACTCACACTAAGAACCTTGGATACCCTATAATTAGTCATCCAGACTATTACCATGACCCTCACTTAGGTACCATATCATATCTCCCCTCGGAGATCTCTTAATCCAATTATAAGGAGGAAATCCTCTATGTCACACTTCACCAATCCCTATATGGAATATCCTACTCATCACACACACCATGACTCTTATATATCCTTAAGAGGGTGTTCCTCATCATACGTGAGATATAAAACTATATGATCCATCTTCTTTAGGCCTAAAACTCTAATACCTACTCAAATAGCCTTAGAAAACCTAACTAGGCTATAAAAATCTCATACCAAACCCGATCCTCTCATAAACACAACTACTCCATGGAGACATAATCTCTGGATGATCACAAAATCACAAACATTCAATAGAACCCTCACTCTATCTTTTGGTGGATCAAAAACACCATATTTATTTACCTTGGTTTCTCTTTATTTATATACCTTTCACTAGAACACATATACTCATGCATGAATGAACAATCATGCATAAATTGGAACATGGTTTTGTATTATAGGGTCCACCTACTTCAAAAAATGGAGTAACCCCCTCAACAAGATCAACTCATCCTCAACCAATACTATACATGCCTTATTTAATCTTATACCAATGATTGAGACCCAATCTCAAGGCACTATTCCCAAATAATTAATTATAGAAACTTATAATTAATTATTCACCTTAATATAATTAGGAATAATCTTTTAAAAACTCACTGGGAAACACAAAACCACCTAAACCACACAAAACATGGTGCGTTCATCATACGAGGATAGCCTCTATCCAATACAAACAAAATCTACATCATCTGAATTTATTTGAAGATGATATAGTGAAATCATCACACAAATCCTAGTTAAAATCATCCCAAATTATAGGAAAATAAAGGATAATAGTAATTGAGTAAGTATGAGGGAATAACTCACTAACTCACTATAAAAAACTCCCAAGAACCACCCCTCATCAGGGGGGATCGAAGAGAGGAAGAGAATGGATGAATCCCAAGAACCACCCAAGATTTGCTATTAATGAACACGCCCCCCACAATTTTTGAAGTATCTAGTTTTTTATCTAAATTATACTCATATTCCTTATCCCCTAACCTATATACCCATCCTATGGATTTCAAATAGGATGAATATAAATAAAGAATGGGTGAATGACAATCGGTTGACAAAAGAGTATGAAGAAGGCATGAAAGAGTTTATCAAGTTTGCAAAAGATCATGCATGTGACCCTTCTTAAATCCTTTTTCCGTGTTTATTTTGTTGTTATTCAAAACAAATTAGTCCAGAGGAGTTAGAAGAACAGTTTATCTGTCACGGAATATATCATAGTTATACATGTTGGAATAAACACGGGGAAACAACGAATATAGGTAGTGGTTGGGATAACACTGTGTTTTATGGATCATCTGATATGATTACAAACATAAACAATGAAGATGACCGTATGTAGGATGTGATTACAGATGTGAATGATAATGAAGATCGTATTGAGGAAATTACGAGGACCTTCAAAGATGAACTTTTTGATTGCCCAAAATTGTTTGAGAAGTAAAAAATTTGTGCAAAGACGCCATTTTTTGCTGGTTATACTAAATATACAGCATTTTCAGCCGTACTGAAGCTGTATAATTTGAAAGCAGACAATCGGTGGAGTGATGCTAGTTTTACAAAACTACTTGCTCTCCTGAATGACATGCTCCCAGAAGATAATGAGCTCCCGAGCCGAACATACGACGCCAAAAAAATGCCACGCTCGATGAGTATGATCTCTGAAATAATACAAGCCTTCCCAAATGATTGTATACTATTTCGCAAGGAACACAAATCACTTAAAAAATTCTCGTGGTGCTTCTCGATACAAGAAAGATGAATCCAGTCCTACTAAAGTTGTATGATACTTTCCAATCATTCCAAGGTTTAGGTGCATATATGGAAGTGAGGAGACTGCAAGACAATTGACATGGCATGAAAATAAGAGAATTAAAGATGGGATAATATGTCACCCGGAAGACTCTCCTCAGTGGAAGAGAATTGATCATGAGTATCCTGAATTTGTAAACGAGTCAAGAAACCTTCATCTTGCATGATCTATAGATGGAGTGAATCCTTTTTGTTTTCAAAGAAACATTCATAGTACATGGCTGGTTATGTTGGTAAATTATAACTTACCACCGTGGTTATGCATGAAATGAAAATACATCATGTTATCTATGCTTATATTAGGACCAAAACAACCGGGTAATGATATTGATGTTTATTTAGCTCCATTGGTCGAATATTTGAAATTATTGTGGGATTCATGTGTTACATTATATGATACTTACAGAAATAAATATTTCACTTTGAGAGCCATTTTGTATGGGACGATAAATGACTTCCCTGCTTATGTAAATTTGTCAGGATATATCATTAAAGGAACTCAAGGGTGTCTCATTTTCGAACAAGGTACACAATCAATTAGGTTGAAACATTCATCGAAAAACATGTTTCTAGGACATCGCAGATTTCTACCCCGACGACATAAGTACCATTCTTGGATGACATCATTCGATGGAAGTTCAGAAGAACATACAGCACCGCCTCCACTAACAGGTGATCAATTTTTTGAGAAAGTTAAAAATGTGGGCACTACTTTTGGTAAACTGGATTCAAAAAACCTTACGAAAATCAGTTGGAAAAGAGATCAGTTTTTTTTGAATTACAATACTAGAATTGTTTGTATGTCACACATTTTCTTGATGTTATGCATGTAGAAAAAAAATATTTGATAGTGTCATCGGCACGTTGCTAAATACATCTGGCAAAACAAAAGATGAATTAAGGCTAGGTTGGAGATGGTTGAGATGGGAATATGAGAAGAGTTGGAACCAGTGAAGGGTGAAAAACGAACATTTCTTCCTCCCACTGCTTACACTCTTTCCAGGCAGGAGAGATATCAGTTTTGAAACTTCTTGAATGACGTAAAGGTTCCATAGGGGTATTTGTCAAATATCAGGAACCTCGTGTCAATGAGTGACTTAAAGTTAAAAGGTATGAAATCACATGACTGCCATGTTTTGATGCAAGATCTTATTCCTATTTATTTATGTTGCATTTTTCCCAATAATGTCCGCCATATATTAATGAAACTGTGTTTCTTCTTCAAAGCTATATGTAGCAAAGTAATAGACCCGGAGAAATTTCCAACTATGGAAAGAGAAATTGCCATTATATTATGTGAATTAGAAATGTTCTTCCCGCCTTCATTTTTTGATATGATGGTTCATTTGAAGGTCCACTTGGTGAGAGAGATTCAACTATGTGGTCCTGTACATTATAGATGGATGTACCCCATTGAACGGTGTATGAAGATTTTGAAAGGGTATGTCAAAAATCAAAGTCGGCCAGAGGGTTGTATTGCAGAGCAATATATTTTTGAGGACGCTATTGAATTCTGTACCAAATACCTTTCTGGTGTGGAAAGCATTGGCCTACCGAAATCTTGTCACACTGGGTGACTTGAGGGTAATGGAATTTATGTAAGACATGTTGTCACAATCAATATTACAAATAGGGAACAGGCCCACCTTTATGTTTGGCATAATAGTTTTGACGTTGACCCATATGCTGAAATCCATAAAGAAATTCTTAGGCATCTGAATCCATATAGGGATGAAAAATGGATATCAGATACACATAATCGACAGTTTATAGGATGGTTTCGAGACCATATTTTTAAGAAGTCAGATGAAAATCCAGAGTCAATTTCAGAATGACTTGGATGTCTAGTTGGAGGACCAAGTTTGTATGTATTATCTTACAATGCTTATGTAGTTGATGGTTATACATTTTATACTAATGAACATGATGAAGACAGTACCATGCAGAATAGTGGGGTTACACTTGTGGATGAAGAGATGAATGTTTCCGGTGCTAAGGATAGAAATCCAATTTATGAGAATATGTCATACTTTGGCATCATCAAACAAATATGGGAGTTGGATTATAAAAAATTCCAAGTTCTGATTTTTCAATGCAAGTGGGTTGATAACAGGAGTACTGTTAAAATTGATAAATTGGGATTTGTGAAAGTTGATTTCAGTAAGGAAGGGGAGAAAGACGAACCGTTTATAATGGCATCACAGACAGTGCAAGTATTTTATATTCCAGATCCCGCAAACTGAAAATGGTCAATTGTTCTGTTATCGACCAAAACAGCTGAAGGGTCAGATGAAAATTCAATGGAGGATGACCCTTTCATTGGGACTTCGCAATCATTTCACAGTGGTCCCAATGTAGACGACATTTTGTATCTCAGAGGAGAACACAATAAAGGTATATGGATAGTCGATAGAGGGGTCAAATCCCTTCAGCCTTTAAAAAAAGAGAGTTCAATAATCAGGTTAATTTTTTATTGTAATATAGATTGTGTTACATTATGTTATTATCTGTTCTCTGCTACTTTCATGTGATCTAAATTAAATGTTAAACCACTTCTGCAGATAATGACTTCTGTACCTATTGATGCACCCAATCCCAAGACACAACAGGTCTCTCAACCTGTTTCAGCTGGTCCCACTACTGAGGTACAACAGGTCTCTCAACCTGTTGCAGCTGGTCCCACTACTGAGGTATAACAGGTTTCTCAACCTGTTGCTACTGGTCCCAGTGCCGATGATAGTACTTCGGAGGAATATAATGATGATGCAGAAACTGAGGAAATGGTAGGCAATGAAACCCCAGCGGCACAAAAAAATAGGTGCGCCGTAGCTTGACAGTTTTAGCCAAAATCCTTAAGGCAAAAGCAAAAGGCGTCAAATATGAGGTGGGATGGAATAAGCGAGGCAAGCATGTAAACCCCAACAAATCCATGTTTAGTAGCTACATTGGAATTGTCACTCGGCAACGCATGTCGATTGATGTAGAGTCGTGGCACCATGTTGTCAGTTGGCTGAAAACATTAATGTGGGAAGATATTACGATAACATTATGATATCATTTATTTAATTTATTAAAATAAAATAAAATAAAATACTAAAATATTGACTAACTCTTCATCATCTCTTGCAGAGTGAATTTATAGTAGATGTCTTGCACAAAGAATACGTATTAAGACTGGCATGAAGAGTTCATAGAGTCTTTCACACCATTTTAACAAAACATCATCTGAAATAAGCTGAAGGGAAAATCAAGCCGCACCCACCTCCTCTTTATGCACACTTGATATCCCAAGGAGCGTGGGATGTGTTTTGTAACCGTCGTGCAGAGCAGACTTTTCAGGTACATTGTGTTTGGTTACACGTTGTTTAACATTGCTTGTATTCATCACTTTGATTGACAGTTTTTTATTTATGAAATAGAAACTGAGTGCTGAAAATAAAGAACAGTTAGCAAAACCAGCGTACCCCTACCGTAAAGCAAGGCTGGGGTATGCTTTAATTGAAAAAAAATTGGTACGTATTTTAAAAGTATTGTAATACTTTTATGTGACATAAAACAACATTGTAACCATGTTTCTCTGTTTATATGAAAATTGATGAATCAAAATCCCAATCCACTTCCATCCCACGCCATGTGCTATGGAAAGAGGCTCGTGTTAATAAAGAGGGGAAACTGATAGATGAAAACACACAAAAAGTGTGGGAAACATGTGTAAGTATGACATAATATAAATTTGTTTTACTTTAAATCACTATTACATAACGATGATTGCTTATTTTTCCATATTTTATATTTGACATGGTCACGGGAATCAACAACACCTACACCGGATGCAGACATACTTTCAGCGGCCTTGAAACAGCCAGAACACAATGGTCGCGTCAGAGGTGTGGGTTTTGGGGTGACACCCCGGGCATATTTTCAGAAAAAAAAACAATAGTATGAAAAAACTAAAGAAATGAAAATGATGAGAGATAGAGTATCTACCCTTGAAGATAAAATCAAAAGTCAGGGAGACTTGCTAGTAACTTTGATGAGGGAGCGGCGAAGAGAACAAACAACTCAAGAACAACCCGCATGAGAAGATTTTACCCCACCCCCCACCAGCTTTGAGGTGATCCATTTCCCTCAAAGACCTGACTTAACCAAGGTAATCAATGTTCTAATATGTTTTTCTATGAAATTTGAATCACATAGAAACTGATACCTTTCTTGTAATGATATTATACAGGGTGAAAATGACTGTGATTTATATCTGTCAACTCCCACCCATCGCCTTGTAGCGAGGGCTATGGTGTTCAATCTGCATAATGACACGCTACACTACAGACTACTTCCAACTGGTCACGTCAAAGTGTCGATTAACGTAGCTCATGAGCCGAGCGCCAAGCTACCCATGCCAAATGATGATGACGACATTCATACGGTGGAAAAAGTTGTTGGAACATTCATTGCATGGACGTCGAATCTTGTAAAAAACATGTCGACCAGGAGGTATTCATTTCCAATTCATTATTCAAGAAGAACCTTTAAAATTCAATTATAAAATGGATAAACTGATGAATGTTATTATAGAAGTATAAAATGGAGGAGCTAAAACAAAAGTGCGGCTCAAAAGGATCAACCAACTGATCAAAAGGATCTATTGAGAGCACCTTCACCCCGCCCGTTCTATATCCACATTTAATATCATTGCAAGCTCATGTGGATACAAAAATGAAAGGCAGTAAGAGTCACAAAATTTTTTGTGAAAAAGATATGTAAGGAGAGGAAACATTAGATTTTTTTAGTGCTGACGATGTAGCTAAAATAATCACATACGACTGGCTATGCGCCTCAGTTATAAATGTATACATGAGGTATGTTTTTATGATTTGATTTTACAGAAGCTCATATACTATTTTAATTATGGATAAATACATTTCATATTTTTCACAGGAGTATATATGAAAAACAATTGAAGGAATTTTCCCATGAATACAAATTTGGACTCGTTATTCCTCACACAATTTCTACATAACGAGAAGAAATAGATTCCGATTTTCAGGCTGAATTAATGTCAAACCTGTTCATACGTTTCAATGCAGAATTAGGACTGACAGACTCTTTTTAATACCAACATTACAGGGGTAAAACTCTACATTTTAATCATATCAATTATATTTTCATTTCTATCAGTACTTATTCCTTTTTGTTTTTTTAGGAAACATTGGATGCTCATTCCAATCAATTTGGATACTCCAAAGATTTATTTTCTAGATTCACTACATGGATATCCAACAAACCGACCACACATGATGGCGATTGTCAATTCATAATACACTAGATTCATCATTTTAGAACTAAATATCTAGTTATATAATTTATATTATCTTTTAATGAGGATTCTGTTATGATAGGGCGGTGTATGAATATCATCTAAAGGCTGGAATGAATCCAGGGCCTAAGGACGACAAGGTGCACAAGATATACAAATGGAGAAGTATCAGGGTATATATAATTATATTTCACTATCCAAATACATATCAAAACAGATTACTTATTTTTTTACTATGTTTCTACAGTGTCCGAAACAAACAAACGACAAGGACTGCGGTTATTATGTTTGTAAATTTATGAAAGAAATCATATTTCATGAACAAACTAGCATCCCTGAAGAGGTATTTTTGAAAGTAATTACTACTTCATTTAAAATAATTATTAATTTTTTGTGTATTTATATTTTTTCAGTACTACTATGACTATCACAAAAACTCCTATTCAGAAGATGATATAGAAGTTTTTAGAAATGAATGGGCAGTGTACCTAATGAAAGATTATAAACAAATAGGACAATGAAGGTGAATTCCTAATACTTATGTTATCTTTATATAATCATTGATATCTCCCTTGTTTACACTTATTGAGCATCTATAATCGCCCTTTATTATGTTTCATATTCTTAGATTATGAAGAATGGTTTTAGAAATGATTTGAGTTTCTAGTAAAGAAAAACTTAATGAGAGACTCTTATAAACTACTGACATGCGGAAAACTGATCAAATGCATTCAGATTGTTTTTATACTTTAGTAGAACGATCCATGAGTCATTTTTGACATGTACGAATTGATCGCACCTCAATCTGACGCATGGTGTGACTGGTATGGCTAAAAGTGTCGGATATCAGTTTCAAATTGACATTAACTTTAGAAAACAACACTACTGACATACGGAATACCGAGAAAACGTGTTCAGATTGTTTTGATAATTTAGTAAAACAATCCATGAGTCATTTTTGATGTGTACGAATCAACCGAACCTCAATCCGACGCACGGTGTGACCGGTATGGCTAAAAGTGTCTGATATCAGTTTCAAATTGACATTAACTTTAGAAAACAACACAAGTACCATACGGAATACCGAGAAAATGCATTCAGATTGTTTTGATACTTTAGGAAAATGATCCATGAGTCATTTTTGATGTGTATGAATTGACCGCACCTCAATCCGACGCACGGTGTGACTGGTATGGATAAAAGTGTCTGATATCAGTTTGAAATTGACATTAACTTTAGAAAACAACACTACTGACATACAGAAAACTGATAAAATGCATTCGTATTGTTTTGATACTCTATAAAAACGATCCATGAGTCATTTTTCATGTGTACAAATCGACCTCACCTCAATCAAATGCACGGTGTGACCAGTATGGCTAAAAGTGTCTGATATCAGTTTGAAATTGACATTAACTTTAGAAAACAACCCAAGTGACATACGAAATACCGAGCAACGCATTAGGATTGTTTTGATACTATAGGAAAATGATCCATGAGTCATTTTTGATTTGTACGAATCAACCACACCTCAATCCGATTCACGGTGTGACTGATATAGCTAAAATTGTCTGATATCAGTTTGAAATTGACATAAACTTTAGAAAACAACACAAGTGACATATGGAATACTAATCAAACACATTAGTATTGTTTTGATAATTTATGACAATGATACATGTGCCATTTTTGACGTGTAGGAATTTAACGCACCTCAATTTGACGTACGGTGTGACCGGTATGGCTAAAAGTGTCTAATATCAGTTTGAAATTGACATTAACTTTAGAAAACAACACAAGTGACATACGGAATACCGAGAAAACACATTAGGATTGTTTTGATACTTTAGTAAAACGATTCATGATTCATTTCTGACGTGTACGAATCAATATCACCTCAATCCAATGCACGTTGTGACTGGTATGGCTAAAAGTGTCTGATATCAGTTTCAAATTGACATTAACTTTAGAAAACAACACAAGTGACATATAGAAAACTGAGAAAATGCATTTGGATTGTTTGGATACTTTAGTAAAATGATCCATGAGTCATTTTTGACATGTAAAAATCGACCGCACCTCAATCCGACACACGGTGTGACCGGTATGGCTAAAAGTGTCTGATATCAGTTTCAAATTGACATTAACTTTAGAAAACAACACTACTGACATACGGAATACCGAGAAAATGCTTTCGGATTGTTTTGATACTTTAGGAAAATGATTCATGATTCATTTGTGACATGTACGAATCAACCTATCCTCAATCTGATGCACGGTGTGACCGGTATGGCTAAAAGTGTCTGATATCAGTTTCAAATTGACATTAACTTTAGAAAACAACACTACTGACATACATAAAACCAATAAAATGAATTCGGATTGTATTGATACTTTAGGAAAACGATCCATGAGTCATTCTTCATGTGTGAGAATCAACCACACCTCAATCTGATGCACGATGTGACCGGTATGGCTAAAAGTGTCTGATATCAGTTTAAAATTGACATAAACTTTAGAAAACAACACTACTGACATACAGAAAACCAAGCAAATGCATTCGGATTGTTTTTATACTCTAGGAAAATGATACATGAGTCATTTTTGACGTGTAAAAATCAAACGCACCCCAATCCAATGCAGGGTGTGACCGGTATGGCTAAAAGTGTCTGATATATATTTGAAATTGACAAAAACTTTAGAAAACAACCCAAGTGACATACGGAATACTAAGAAAATGCATTCGGATTGTTTTTATACTTTAGGAAAACGATCCATGAGTCATTTGTGACATTTAAAAATTGACCGCACCTCAATCTGACGCATAGTGTGACAGGTATGGCTAAAAGTGTCTGATATCAGTTTAAAATTGATATTAAATTTAGAAAACAACACAAGTGAAAAACGGAATACTGAGAAAACATGTTCAGATTATTTTGATACATTAGTACAATGATCCATGAGTAATTTGTGACGTGTACGAATCAACCGCACCTCAATCCGACGCACGGTGTGACCGATATGGCTAAAAGTGTCTGATATCTGTTTAAAATTGACATTAACTTTAGAAAACAACACAAGTGACATACATAAAACCAATAAAACGCATTCGGATTGATTTTATACTTTAAGAAAACGATTCATGAGTCATTTGTAACATGTAAGAATCGATCGCACCTCAATCCGAAACACGGTGTGACTGGTATGGCTAAAAGTGTCTGATATCAGTTTCAAATTGACATTAACATTAGAAAACAACACAAGTGACATACGAAAAACCAATAAAACACGTTCGGATTGTTTTGATACTTTAGTAAAATGATCCATGAGTCATTTTTGACGTGTAATAATCTACTGCACCTCAATCTGATGCACGGTGTGACCGGTATGGCTAAAATTGTCTGATATCAGTTTCAAATTGACATTAACTTTAGAAAACAACACTACTGACATACGAAATACTGATAAAATGTGTTTGTATTGTTTTGATACTTTATAAAAACGATTCATGAGTCATTTTTGACGTGTATGAATCAACTGAACCTCAATCCGATGCACGGTGTGATCGGTATGGCTAAAAGTGTCTGATATCAGTTTCAAATTGACATTAACTTTAGAAAACAACACTACTAACATGCGTAAAACTAAGAAAACGTGGTCATATTGTATTGATACTCTAGGAAAACGATCCATGAGTCATTTATGACATGTACGAATCAACTGCACCTCAATCGGATGCACGATGTGACCGATATGGCTAAAAGTGTCTGATATCAGTTTGAAATTGACATTAACTTTAGAAAACAACACTACTGACATTAGGAAAACTGAGAAAACGCATTCGGATTGTTTTGATACTATAGGAAAACGATCCATGAGTCATTTTTGATGTGTATGAATCGACCTCATCTCAATCCGATGCACGGTGTGACCGGTATGGATAAAAGTGTCTGATATCAGTTTGAAATTGACATTAACTTTAGAAAACAACACAAGTGACATACAGAATACCAAGCAAATGCATTCAGATTGTTTTGATACTATAGGAAAACGATCCATGAGTCATTTTTGATGTTTAAGAATAAATCGCACCTCAATCCGACCCACGGTGTGACCGGTATGGCTAAAAGTGTCTTATATAAGTTTCAAATTGACATTAATTTTAGAAAACAACACAAGTGACATACGGAAAGCCGAGAAAACACATTTGTATTGTTTTTATGCTTTAGTAAAACGATACATGATTCATTTTTGACGTGTACGAATCAACCGGACCTCAATCCGACGCATGGTGTGTCCGGTATGGCTAAAAGTGTCTGATATCAGTTTCAAATTGACATTAACTTTAGAAAACAACACAAGTGACATACGGAAAACTGATCAAATGCATTTGGATTTTTTTGATACTTTAGGAAAACGATCCATGAGTCATTTTTTACTTGTAATAATCAACTGAACCTCAATCCGACGCATGGTGTAACCGGTATGGCTAAAAGTGTCTGATATCAGTTTCAAATTGACATTAACTTTAGAAAACAACACTACTGACATACGGAATACCGAGAAAAAGCATTTGGATTATTTTGATAATTTAGTACAATGATACATGAGTCATTTTTGATGTGTACAAATCAACTGCACCTCAATCCGACGTACGGTGTGACCGGTATGGCTAAAAGTGTCTGATATCAGTTTCAAATTCACATTAACTTTAGAAAACAACACTACTGACATACAGAAAACTGAGAAAATGCATTTGGATTGTATTGATAATTTAGGAAAACGATCCATGAGTCATTTTTGATGTGTACGAATCAATCGCACCTCAATCCGATGCACGATGTGACCGGTATGGATAAAAGTGTCTGATATCAGTTTTAAATTGACATTAACTTTAGAAAACAACACTATTGACATATAAAAAACTGAGCAAACGCATTAGGATTGTTTTGATACTCTAGGACAACGATCCATGAGTCATTTGTGATGTGTTGGAATCGACCGAACCTCAATCCGATGCACGGTATGACTGGTATGGCTAAAAGTTTCTGATATCAGTTTGAAATTGACATTAACTTTAGAAAACAACACAAGTGACATACGGAATACTGAGGAAATGCATTCGGATTGTTTTGATACTTTAGGAAAATGATACATGAGTCATTTGTGACATGTAAGAATCAACCTCACCTCAATATAACGCACGATGTGACCGGTAAATCTTTTCATTAGATAAAGAATCAGTATTTATTAAATGAGATAAATCATCCAAAAACATATTGATTTTACCTTATTCCCTTTCATTGTTATCAGAATGAAAACATTTGAGTTTATCATTTTCATATTTTAGTTTCACATTTCCATATTAATGTATTCTTTCATATTAATGTTTTAATTTATTTCATTATTATATTACTAACATTATATTTGATTTCTTATATAGGTGATTTTCTTCCTTGAGTTCGGATGCTTTGTTCGGCAACAAATACCGTGGACGACAATAGTTGAGAGCGGATCACGGATATCAAAGGATGAAACATTATTGTTTATAACTTTTTTTGGATAATTGTAATTGTAACCATGTAAAACATTGTTTGAAATGTATATAGCAGTGTGTTTTTCTTATATTCATGATGTTAAGTAAATGTATATAGCATTTTTTTTCAAAATATTGTGTGCGAGTGCTATTTTGTGAAGGTGTGCAGGTGCTATTTTGTGCAGGTATGCTGGTTTGTGCAGGTGTGCAGGTGTGCAGGTGTTGGTTCTGTAGTTGTAGGAGAATGTGCCTTTATCAGCGCTTTTCTTAGCACTGATAAAGGCCACCTTTAACAGTGCTAAAAGAGAACTGATAAAGGGCCCTTTATCAGCGCTCAAGGTAGAGCTGATAAAGGCACCCCTTTATCAGCGCTAGAAAATCACTGTTAATGACTACGTAGATAAAGGGGGGTCCCCTTTATCAGCCCTCCGAAAAGCGCTGATAAATTCGACCTTTATCAGCGCTAAAAAGAGCGCTGATAAAGGGGGTCCTTTATCAGTGCTTTTTTTAGGGATGATAAAGGTCGCCTTTAACAGCGCTTTTCAGAGTGCTGATAAAGGGGACCCCCTATCTACGCCGACATTAACAGTGCTTTTCTAGCGCTGTTAATGTCGGTTTTTGGCATTGATAAAAGGACCGTTTGTAGTAGTGTGTGCCCAGAATGAATTTTTGAACTTTTTTAAGGTACGTTCAGTAAATGCACGAGCAGTGTTTTTTATCTTTTGAACTGGTGCTCAGATTAAAAATATGAGGGCACTGTTTAATCTGCAGTGCCAGGACTCGCTTAAGGAAAGCTTCACTTCAGCTACAGTTGGTCGGGAGAAAAATATAGTTTTTGATAATTTTAAATAAATAATAAAATAACATAAATTGTTATTTTATTTATTTT
>CAUJRU010003682.1:0-36147 GCA_963277665.1 Viscum album
ATTGTATTTTGGATTTTATTATTATTTTTTAATTACTATATTACACATACCATAAATATTTATATTTTTAAAGAACATAGTATCTTCATTTGTAGATGTCTGGACTTCCGCCTCCTCAAAGCGATGTGATTAGTTCAAAAATTACATGATATGTATTATTGATGGGTTTAAAAAACATATATGATAAATTTGAAATAATTATTCTACTTTAATCATAATATATATATATATATATATATATATCATTTAAATTTTTTCTTTGAATACGATACTAAAAGGGAATTAATATTCATGAGTATGTATGGCCTACTATCTCAATGAATATTGTATTCTATTTAATAGTTTTATTTTTCATATATTATTATAAATTATAATAATATGAATTTATATTTTTTTATCATGTTTTACATTATTTAAATAAGTAATTCCTGATATATGTATGTGGATTAATAATAACAAGTCAAAACATATATTAAAAAACAATGTTATGGTCACCTGAAACATAATCTTAACATGAATTTATTAAAAAACATGTATTATAAAGTCAAAAAATAATAAAATATATTTTATGATATAAAATAATATTTTTATTTAGTATATTCATAATTAAATTATATTCAGTATACCTAAGGATTGGGCGGGTATAAATAAAGTCAAGACTCAAAGTATTAGTTTTTTCATCTATCTTTAATTTCTACGAGATATAATATATATTCACCATACACTCATACAATGTGATGTAAATTAATAAAAGTGTAATTTTATATCCTTAATATCATTTACTTCATAATATAAAAAGTTTTAATTTATTTTCTTCTTTCACAAATATCATGATTCAAAATGTAATCCCTTAATAAGGGGATTTCTTCATTGGATTATATTTCTACAAGACTGATGACATATTTAGTCCTATTTTATTTTTTTTGTGGTGTATGTAGAGAAAATTAATTTATTATATGATTATTATACTTAATGTTTTTTTATTTACATATCAATATTATTATATCTATTTTATAATGTATAATTATTCAAATGTTACCAAATCTGTAATGTAATTTTGTCTTGATTTTCATTCATTGAGATACATGTTATGTTATAAATCTATATTGTTTTACAATGCCTATATTCTGACTATTGACATGTTTTTTCAATAATCTCCGTATTTTTAAGATATTATAAGATTATTTCATATTCATTATCTCATTTGTATCATGATTCAATTTTACTGAAGTGGGATACTCATTGTTTTTGAGATTATTCATGATTATCTTCAATTAATGAATTATTATTTTCCTTATCTCAATAAATATCTTGAATTCTCTTACCCCAATGGTTTTTCCTAAAATATTCATGTATTTGTACCATTTTTCAAATCTTTGATACTTATGATAATTAATAAAAAATATTAATTCTAACCCAACTTTATTACTATCTTTAAATGAAAAATTATTTCATTCAGAAACCATGTTTTGTGAAAATTATATTTATCTCTTTTTGAATATGATATTTCATGATCATTTCCAGGGAAATTTCTTTTAAAAGGATTGATGTTTTAAAAATTATTTTTCAGTGATAAGGTGGTGTTTTTCTCAATACTTTTTTAATTGATATTTATAATTTATTTTTAATATATAATGACATCAATTGGAAGTACTCATTCATTTATGGGAATATTTTAAATGGGATAAATTCATTTTATTTGTATAAATTATTTTTAATGAACATGTTTTTAAAAAATAAATCTTTCTTTCATGTTAATTTTTTTGTAAAACCATGTTTCTATTTCATGTTTTATGTTCTTCTAAAACACTATTCTTTTCAATGGTTATGATTTGAATAAATTATTATGAATGATTCCTCTTTTCATCATGTTATGATATAATGACATATTAATGTTAAAATTTTAATTTAACGTGTTATTATATGACTATATATGACCGTATGGAACATTTACTCGTGATTTGAATATAATATGGGTGGTTATTATATACGTCTCTAATGAATTGGGTAAATATTCATATTTCCTTATGTATACAAGGTTGGAATAGGGAGTTAACTATGTTTAGTAATGTAAATTGTCCTCTAAAATGGTCTTTGGAGTGAAACCTGATAAATTATACGGTCTGGGGATTGTACCTTGAATACCATTATGGTTGGGTGAGTGAGAACATTCAACTAATATGGACTTAACATTATTAATTGGATAATATTAGAATCATTTTATATGCCTATGTGTCTGACATAGTTCTATTTCCTATTCCTATGTTATTCTTCTGTAAGGTATCATGTTGGCTCTATTAAGATTATTTTAAAATAAACTATTTGTTGTCATACCATGACTCAATTATATGATCTTTCACATGTGTTTAATTATCTCTAAATTTTATTCCCTTGATATCATAAACTTATGATCTTGTTATTCATATGTGTATCCCTTATTTACCATTACTTTGTATCTTAGTTAACCCATAATTATGTTTCCATTCCCAATGTAATGATGAATGGTTTAATGTCAGATTAATAATGGCGAAGATCTTTAAGGGATATGTGGATGATCATTCCCCAAATTGGAAGAACGTGATCTATGTTTCAGATTAAAAAAATGTATTATAGTCCCATAACATGACTTTTAGTAATGCGTTGAATATACATCATAAATGACATAATATTCATGTGTTCTAATCAATGTTCTCTAAATTTGGAATAAATTGGAAGGTTTATTCAACCATTGGAAAATATCAGGATAAGATATTAGTGGGAACTCAAGGTATATTTCAATATATATGTCTATATATATATATCTCTATGTATAATATTATGGTGACATTTATTAAATGAGGTATCATAATTTGGACACCATATAAGTGATTTTTCATGGTTATGCAGTTTATCTTTATGATATGTGTTTCTAAATATATTAATTTTTTGTTTAGTGAATTGTTTGAAAAATAATAAACTAATTTAACATTGAATGTGAAAAATAATTTTCAATTGAGAAATAAAATAGGGTGACAATTGGAGTAATGGATATTGTGATCATACCTAGTCAGTTTTTATGGAACATTATAATCAATTTGTACCATAATCACATAAAAAATTACCAAATATGAGAAATAATTTTTTCTATTAGAATTTAAGTAATGGATACCTCATTGGAAATATTATTCAATTAAATAAAAGATAAGAATATGGGAAGAAGAACCCAAGTAAATTCCTTATAGGAACATGAATATTTTTTGACTATGGAAAACAAGGACCGAAAGTAATTAACAAAAAATTAAAAATAAAGAGTTTTTAAAAATAAATGATTGGAAAAAATGTACCCCCAATTAACTCATATAAAATTTAATGATATAAATGTAGAATTTATGTGAATTATGCAAATCAAATTCTTATATGGATATATCATGAAGATAATTGACATGCTGGTACAATACACGATTATATTGTTGATCATAATGATACTGTATATGGAATTTGAATAGAAAAATGTATTAGGTAATATAATTAGTATAAGGACCTACCCTAAAACATCAAATCATTTGAGTTTTGATCAAGAATTTACTTTCTTTCAAATTGTTCATATTCTAAGGATTAGTGTTGTAGAGAATTAGTCCATAACAATTACATTAAATATTAACTATTACATTATTGACACTTCTACTATATCCATTTTTTTAAAACAATAAAATTACATAAAAACAAGAATTCTTTTCATGAAAAAAATATTCTTTAAATATTCATTTTACTCAATAGTCCATATACCCTATGAAAAACATCTTATGAACTCAATATTCACATAAAATGTCTTGTAAGAGTTCTAAAATAACGAAAACATTAGTCCATTAACACATACAAATCAATGAAATCATGCATTTCACTCTTAAAACATATGTTCTTTAATATTCCTTTTTAAATAATAAGATTTATTATTTACTCATAGAAGTCATAAATAATAAAGGTAACGTGTGGCATCTATAACATACATAAATCGTATCTTTAACAACTATATAGGGAATTACCATCATTATTATGACTGGAATACCCATCATGGTATATTCTATAAATCTCTTAGATGAAACCTTAATGTTTACCTCTATCACGTTACCCAATACATTGGAGTGATATCATAGGCTCACCGGACCTAAGTATATCACAGAACAACCTGTATTTGGATTATCATGTAACAACCCATCAAGTGTCCATGTTCCATTACATTATCATAACCTCTAATATGATTAAAGAATCAACATTTCACTCATTAATCATAAGAAATAAAGTCAAGATATTGAAATATTCAATACATTTCCATAACCATTTATAACATTTAATAATGTGCTTTTTGTCTCAATGTGTCCCATAACACTTTGAAACTTTTAACATTTTAACCCATTTATTTCCAAATTAAAGAATCCATAAAACCATTTGGAAAACATGGGTATTAATTATAATGACTTAGATTATTAAATCGTTAAAACATTTAAAACGATGTTTTAGTTAAAGAGTCCCTTACCACTTGGGAAAATACATGAATAAAAATAATTAAAAAATAATATTAAAAAAAGATATAATATCATCAGAATAAAATGATTCAAGATATAATATGGAAACAGTGAATATGTACACCTTATAAAATGGATTTGTTCATATTAACAAATAAGTCTCCATGGAATGAAAATTGAGACCAAATCCCTTACAAAGATCGTAGCCTTGGATTAAGGATAAACCAATGGAATAATTTTGTGTGGAAAATATAAATATATCCAATATAATTAGATCTCAAGTGTAAAACAATCATATTTAATTTACAAATATTCATGAAAAAACATAACCAATGACATTTATATATAACTCGATGAAATAAGATTGAGTGAAGATTTCATCTAAAATGATCATATGCATCACATAAGAATCCATAAATGGGGTGATTATGTATATAAATAGTATATCAACACAATTTGGAGTTTAAATTACAAAATAAATAAATAAATAGGGATTCCACACATAATAATTTCATAATACAATCAACGAAGACTGTGTAAACCGCATTTAGTGGAAATTGAGTTTAAAGTATCTCATAAATCATCAATTTTTATAAAAAAATAGATTGATTATTTGTATTAACTAAAAAAACCTATATTGAAATTATAATTACCTGATAATATATCAAAATTCATTTCTCATATAATCATAGCATTAAATAGTCCAAAAGTAGAAGATCAACCCGAAGAATGGAAATTGGGTTATGAAGTTCCCTCACATTGAGTCCAACTAGCCTCATTAATTCTTTATATTCCTAAATAAAAAACATAGGTTAATTTAAAATTTCTTCATAACTTTATTATAAGTTTATTATTAATTTTTTATTAATTTTCATCATGTTATTTAAATTACATAATAATTCAAATTCATATTGTTCAGTTTCTCGATATTTGGCACTTGAGTTGAAAATGAACTTGTTGGATGTAAATTGTCCATGTGGTAAAAAAATACATAATCTCTATACTATTATTCATGATTCTAATATCATATATATCCAGTATATATGTTATTATAATTTCAATAATATTTTAGGATATGAAATGAAATGAACTGTTCATGGAGATGGTACGCCGTACCTACGGATGGATGCTAAATTAATTTTTTTTTCATACTAAAAGAATAATAATAAAATGATATAAATGTATATTATAACCCAAGTACTATATTTATTTCATTTATGTATCCTTGGTTTAATAAAACAATCTATTATATGTTCCATGTATAGCATGAATGTGTCATATCATATTCATGGTGCTGTAGTCCACACTTTCTGAAAAGAAATTATCATATTGACAAATGTTTGAAATATTAAAATAATGTTTAAAATAAAAATTACTAAAGAAGATATAAAATATAAAAATAATATTTATTATATATAAATACATTACAATTACAATTTCCACCAAGAGAGGTGGTTAGGGAACAATAAACAGGCATCATTTCATAAGGAAGTAGTTCAGAGTACACATTAACAGTATGTTCGTATCGATTTGATGGAGGTGTGATTAATTTTATTTCAATATTTAAAATAACCACATAAGAGTATATTTATGATACTGGTGTTGTTTGTTATCAATTAATAATAGGAGAATATTTTATGGAGAATTAAAATAAAGAAATAATTTAAAGTAAAGGGAAATATATTATAATTAGGTACCTTTCAATTATGCTATTTTAATTTGGTTTATATAAATGATATATTAGACTAGAAATAATCATAAGAAATAGAAGAATATTTCCAACAGCATGGTATGTTATATGTAATTTTTAGACATTAAACAAAAAAAATTAATTAGGAAACAATGATGATGCATTGATTTATTGATTAATAAATGATTCAAATAAATTATATTATAAATATTAAAAGAAAAAATTATTATAAATAATTAATATGATCTAATAATATTAATGGAGATTATTACATCTCTGGATATTTTCAATGTATTTTTGTAAATAATCAAGTTGTTATAAATTTGATAAAAAGTCACGTATGTATAACATTTCAAATTGATATAATTCATAAATTGTAATATAATGTAGTTTATTAAATGATTGTAAATTTGTTAAAATAATTGATTTTTCCAATTGGTTAATATAAGTACAAATATGTCATAAATGAATATTTTTGGTTCTTTTAACATGATATGATAAATACATTAACCCACAATGTGTAAATTGGATGATATCACGGTAATATTGAAAAGTGTAAAATAATGGTTGAAACTAAAAGATAAGGATAAAAAAATATTCAAAAAAAGTAAAAACTTATTGGATGATGGGTAATACATCCAAAATCATTTTACCTTTTAGTTAAATGTTTTTAGGACTATATTTAATCGAAAATATTTATATAATAAATTAATATTTCATAACTTCCCAAAAGTGATGATCCTGCCTCTTATAAAAGGACACCACCTCTATATACATATTAACACCTATAAAGTCTCTTGGATCATCCAACATATTCTAAATAATCTAGAAACATCCCTCTTTTCCTCATAGAATCCTTACTTTGGGAAGAAGACTACTATAGAATTCCTTTTGGCTCAAATGAAATGAAGATAGATGATTTAGAGGTAATGTCTTATCTCATGTCCATTTCCGTAACATTTCATTATCACTCTGAAGTGGCTCCAAATTCCAAAATTTCTACATAAGTATACTCATGGTCTGAAATAACTAATCCAATAATATTAGGACACATTTTAGGATTTTTTTATATTATTATGACAATATTCGTTTACCTTATTAACTTGATTTACACTTTAACCACTATAAATAAATATAATTAATAAAGTTACTATTTGTAATGTCAAAAAATAAAATGTAATTATTTACAAAATTTTTAAATTCTAATTCATAATCTGGAATCTATTTTTCCAAATTAAAATTAAATAAATTGTATTAATTAATTTAATATGAAATCTTATTGTGAAAACAAGAAAAAATAGCTTTAAGGAAGAAAAATATACTAAAAGATTGACATTTGTTTATGTCCAATTTCATTGTAAAATTACATCTAATTACCGAAATTGTTGTAAATGATAAAAAGAAATTCCATTTATACATTAAAATCTTTATTTAATATGATTTAACCATATAAATTATCTCTATGGAATAAGTTATTTTGCATTAAATTTTAGTGTATTTTTATGTTTCATCCAAACATGTTGTTTATCAAAAAAATATCCAAAATACTTCCAAAGTAAATTTTGATGTCTTTATTATAAATAAGAAGTTTATTTTGTTAAATAGAACATATAATGTTATAAAAAACTAAATTTATGAAGGGTTCACCATTAAAAGGTAGTAAAACTTCATTTTATGAAAAATTATTTTAAAAAAATTAATTTATTCATATATAATTTCTAAAAAACATATAATATAAATATAAAACATTAAATTAAATATATAAACTATATTTTTCATTTAAAAAAATCAATAAAGTTGGATATGATTTTATAAACATCATTATTTTTTTTAAAATTGGTTTTCATTAATATGCATCCTTTATATTAAATATGATTTTATTTCCATATCATAAAAATTTGGTAACCAATGTTTCATTATTTAAACATGTGTAAATGACATTTTCATAATTAAGTTGATACTATTCATTCCCATTATTCCAACAGCTATGTTATAATGGTATCAATTAAAAAATTATATTTATTTTTTCATTTAATATTGATGTAGCATATCATATATGATATATAACATTGTGTTTCATTCATAAAACGTGGTGTGTTACATCATTTCCCAAATGTTGAAATTTCATAATCATATTTTAAAATTTGGGTCTATAAATTCATTGAAAAAACCCCACATCCAATAAAATGGTTAATACAATTACCCCTTTAAAATAAATAAAGTGAAGTTCAAAGGTAACCCAATATAACACATACAATGGTTCTATGTAGGAAAACATGGATATTGAAGAAAAAAATAATTTCCATCTTCCGATGGTGTGTGATAGCAATCATGAATAATAGATAGTTTTCAACCAAAAACCATAAAATTGTGTAGGGTTATATTGATATTGATTTTATAGAAGGAAATGGTAGTGGGTAATGTTTTTGTTTTAATATAATTTTAATAATGTTGAGGAATTTGTTTAATTGCATGACTATGAAAAAACCTGAACATAATTACATGGAATGTATAGTTTCATCATTTAAAAAATCTCCACCACAAACACATATTATCTCCAAATGATGAGTATTCAAGATCACATATTAAGGACTAAAATCAACTTCTAGAGAATCACTTAAAACACATAATATTACCTATATATTTAACATGTATTTTAACATTATCCAAAACCAAAATATTTAGTAAATTATCAGATAAACCCCACACAATAGTAATCTTTTATAAAATGGAATACTACTATAAATCTCCAACATTTAACAAACAATACCAAAATTTCAACAACGACCATTCAATAATAACTTTCCCTTAAATTTCATGAAAATAATCCAAACTAAAATTAGAATCCAAATCATGGGAGGATTTGATCACATAGTCTTCCATGACGAATCTTAACATTTATCTCAAAATAACCTCGATTACTATTGAAGTCCAATTAATAAAATTAATTTATCTAAACACATATTATCCATGAAATGATATAATTTCCATAAATAACCAAAATCGTTATATGTCCACTCTAAAAACAAAGATTTTTCCAAAATAAAATTCAACCATTACTCATTAAATGAAACCCCATATTATTCTATTTTCCTTAGGCATATAATGTTCCCAAAAGAGTGAATGTATTTTAAAATAACATTAATCACTTAATCACCATGTCATTTTTCAATATTATATATATCCACTTGATAAAACATTTGTTCCCAAAATAAACCTATTCATTACCCAAAAATCATTTAACAAAAAATAATAATTCCTACTATAATTCTCGCGGACCTGCCAAACACGACGGGTTGTCACCCATCTTGCGGGTTGTCCCTTTTATATTACTAACAAAAAAACCCTAATGTGTTTTATTCTCAATGGTGGTCTTATAGCTCTAATTTTCATCCCAACTCAAAATGACCTCAATTTTTTAATTAATGAATTATTTTATATATTGATATTCATTTTTTCCACCTCCATGTTATAAAATACATCTATTTATTAAAAATTTATTGTACTTTGATCATGGTCCCACAAAGTTTCATCGTCATCTTCTTCACATAGATACAATGTCCCTGAATTTCAACAATTATTTAGATATCCTTAAAAATGAAATTCTTCCATTATCCAAATAATCATTGTACCACTTGTCTCATAAGGGTGTTCACAGAAAAATAGTTTCAAAAAATAATCTTGTATGACTTATAAATTCAAAAAACCCAATAAAACATGATTTCTATAATATAGTCAGAGATTATTTTTGATGAAACATTAAAAAAAGTCCTTTTTAAATACCATATGTGTGTTCTGAAGGGATTTTTAGGGAAATATAAATTTGATGCACAATGGTCTCCTTCATCATCAATGTTTTCAAAATAATAATATCTTCAAAATATTGTGATAAGGTAAAATATTAAAAAATTTCTTGATAATTTTTACCTTTCTTGAAAATATGACAATATTTAGAAAATATGATTTTATTAAATAAAATGAATGATCCATGATGATATTGATGTATATTGTACAAGATTGATATCTCAAAAAACTATTTTCAAGTGAGTTTTATGTTATATAATTTTTCACAATCATCTGAACATGACATTGTAATAATAATTCCATGCAATTCATCAAGAAGAGATACAAATGTCGTTTGATATCATCCTCCATCAATTTGTAATTGTGTTTCCTTGATCTAGAAAAGTAACAAAACAAGTATTTAACTCAAATAATAAATAAAGAGACTTCCCATGTGGTTGTAAAAAATTCCTAATCCCTACTGATTTGTAAACCAACCTTTGAAGCCATATATATGACCCTATCCCTAATCCATCATTAATCTTGAGTTTGGATCAAGAATTTAATTTCATTCAAAATTTTGATCTTTTCTAGTTTGGTGTTTTAGAGAATTAAGCTATAAGTATTACAATAAATATAAAATATAATAATGTATACCCTTATACTCTATCTAATATTTCTTTAACAATAAATCACCTTAATAATGAAGAATTATTTTCATGATAAAAATTGTTTTGAAATATTCCATTCTCTATGCATTCCATATAACCTGTGAAATTTTTTCAAAAAAATAGGATGAGAATAAAAAGATTAGTATGGGTTGTAAAATAATGAAGTAAAACAATAGTCCATGAATACATTCAAATCAATGAAATCACAGTTTTCACTTGTGAAACATAATCTCTTTAATATACCTCATGAAATAAAAATATTAATATATAACTCAAGGAAGTCATAAAGAATAAAGGTAAATTGTGGATTCAATAACAAAAATACATTGTAGCTCTAATAGATACATAGGTAGTAACCTTCATGGTTATGAATGACATACCCATCATAGTATATTCCCCAAATCTCTTAGGATAATCCTTAACAATTACCTCTGTCACATTACAAAATAAATTAGAGAGATATCACGGGCTCAACCACCCTAGTTTTATCATGGAACCACTCGTATTTGGTTTATCACATAACCACCGATAACAAGTCCAAGTACCGTTACATAGTCATAACTTATAACAAATTGAAATTATATTCATTTCAATCATCAATCACAAGAAATCATTTCACGATATAGAAACAATCAATCCATTTCCAACATGATTCAAAATGTTTTATAATGAGATTTTTAAATCAATGTTTCACATACCACTTTGATGCTTTTAACATTTTAAAAAATTAATGTACTTGTAAATAAATCTTTACAACCATTATAAAAACATGTACATTATTGAGAAATATTTATAAATAAAATTTATAAAATGTTTAAAATGATGTATTAGTTAAAGAGCCCTTTACCACATCAGAAAACACATGAATAAATATAATAAAAAATAACATTAAAAACATATTATATAATGAGAATAAGGATATTCATTATATAATAAGTCAAGGGGTAGTATATAAACCATATAACAGTGAATTGGTGCATAATAAAAAATAAGTCTCAATGGAATGTATATTGAGACGAAATCCCTTAAAATGATCACATCATTAGATTAAGAATACATAAATGAGATAATTATATGTGAAAAATGTAAATACAAAAAATATATGTGGATATTTAGTGTAAAGAAATTAGAGTACATTTCTACATATTCTTGGAAAAACCAAACCTGTGACAAGGATATTTAACATGATGAAATGATATTGAGTTGAAATTTCCATTATAATGTTTGAATAAATAACATAAAAATTTATCAATGGGGTGATTGTGTATGAAAATGGTATATCCAAAATAATTTAAGTGTAAATTACAATATAAATAAATAAACTGGTATTCGATACATAATCCTGGAATAATATAGTCAACAAAGACTGTGTAAATCATAATAAGTAGAAATTGATTTTAGAAATTTTCGCACAATCATAATTCAGTTAATAAAATAGACTGATTTAGTGTATTCACAATAAATAACTATAAATAAAGTATAATTACCAGATAGGTTATGAAAATTAATTTTTCTATTAATTATATAATTACATACTCACAATGTATAGGATCAACCCAATGAATGGAAATTAGCAAGAAAAGTTCCCTTACATTGAGTCTCACTTATCTCATACTCTCATTATATTCTTAGAAAAAAATGTAAAATTAATTTATAAATACTTTATGAACATTTTCTTATTTATAATTCACTTTAAATTACTTATCATCATGTTATAAAACTTATATAATTATTTATTTTCATATCTGTCATTTTGTTGATATTCGATACATTAGTAGATAATGATCTTGTTTGATGTAAATTGTCCATGTAGTCAATAGACTATCATCCAAAGAATATTATTAATGATTTAAATATCATTTATATCCTATATAAATGTATTTATAGTTTTCAACCCATATGTAGATGGGAAATGAAGTCCACCCTTCACGGAGATTGTAGGTCATATGTATGCATTAATTCTACATTCATTACTTTTTCATGATAAATTAATAATAATTAAATGATGTAAATTTATATTATAATACCAGTATAATATTTATGTAATTTTTGTATCATTGAATTTATAATACCATTGTCATGACCCGTCCCCCGGGGCCCGTGTCGTAACTACCCCAAGCCCACCTTCCATATGCCATGGGTTGGCGACTAGCACCAAAGGCGTAAATACTTATAACTGGGAAGGAATTGCATTTATAAAACGTAAACTCACACAACCAGAGAACAAGTGGAAGAAAACAGTAAGTAAAATAGTATAACTAGTTTTCTAAAAGTACAAAGTGGCCAGAAATACAAGCCCAACCTAAAGATACAGCTACAACTAAAAGAAACGTATAACTAAAAAGACAACAACTGAATGGTAAAGCAGCTCATGGATCATGCTCCAGATTCCTACCTGAAGGGTAGGTATAGATGTCCTACTAAGAACTCCTTGTTTATCAGACCACTACATGGGATGTCACACTGATTTTCCTCCTATAGGTACCTTCCATTCCTCGTAAACTCTACCTCGGTCAGCATTGTTCGTCATCTGCATCCAACACAACGAGGTACGGGCATGGCCCGTGCAGTGGTGAGTATAACGATACCCAGTAGGGACCCCGAGACCCTCAATGTCTCACTAAAATCCATCAAGGATAAACCATAGTGAATGGTCCCAACAGATATCGTTTACTTAGGTATATGCCCATACATAAACCTAAGTTATCAAGTAACCCATTTCATTCATGAGGAAAACACAAAGGTCATTGACTCAGCTCAAACCAGGATTTTCATTATCGAAAACAAAACTGTAGGAGAACTCCACATTTGTCGAGAATAGTGGCCCTATCGCGACTCCGAGGAGCTACTCAATAACCTTATACTGCTGAGGTACTCCTCCTATTGAGTACCACGAGTCTGTCATCCCAACACAGTAGCGCTCCCCACCATGGGTCTGCCGGCCCAACATAGTAGCGCTCACCCTAATAGCCTACAGAGGTACTTCTCCTGTCGAGTACCGTGAGTATTCCCCCCCCCAACAAATTAGCGCTCATCCGCCATGGGTCTGGTCTCTAACACAGTAGCGCTCCCCACTGGGCTAATCAAGTCACTCTGAAACGTATCTGACAAGATGTCAACAGGTCTCAACCGGCAACTAGGTCTCTATACTCCGTACTCTCATCTCTGGGAGGATCCACTCCACAATCTATTGTTTGATACTTCCAAGTGTCAAATAATCTCACATAGAAGTATCTAATGGGACCTCCTCATCATAGGGGTCTCAATGCAACAGGCGGCGCGTTAATCAGATGCCCAGTCGGTGAGTTATTAGCATTTCCATTCTAGGGGCCCGGTTTGATTTCGGGTACAATCCAACCTGGACATACTCCCACTACATCCAAACTTCAATTGGACTATACCAAAAGAACATTATCATCAACAGAAATTCATCATTGTCGACGACACGTCAATCAGATGTTTGGTCCTTAAGTTATAAGCATTCCCGCTCAGAGGGCCCAGTTGGAATCACGTTCGTTCTAAACCCTCCCATTTTCCAAAGACGTCCAAAACTAAATTAGAGTATTTCCAAATGATTACCTCATTGCGAGGGTCCCAGTTCCGTAGATGGCTCATCGATCAAACACATGCTCGTGATGTTATTCTCTATTATGTGTATGAGCCCGGCCTATTAGTCCCAGTGGGTTGGCGGGTCTTCCTGATCCAGTTCGTCAGTCCCGACCTTATAACGACCCATACATTACATAAATTGTTAGTACTTCAAAATTGAAGTATACTTATTACAACATATAACAAAACCATGAAAGGACCGTATAGGTATAGTGTCTTTAGAAACTGGGAAACATAACCAACTGGTTCATAAAGCGTCTACACTGTCTCCCATTTATTTCATCATATCTAGAGTCTCTTTTGGAATATCCAACTTAATAAACTTCTTTCTGACTTGTGGGAAATAAAACATACAAAAGGGTGAGCTCAAATGCTCAGTAAGGGTAAACAAAAGAAAAATCAATCACATCATATTCATAAGAACATAACAATTTTGAAATCTTACCCTGCAAAAGAGATCATAATTTCATATAATGGGATAAATCATGGTAGTGAAATTTAATCACAATAATCATAACATTAAACATGAAGCTTTTTGGAATAAACACATAATCATAGAGAATCATTTCTTATTAGTCCAGACTAATTTCCAAGACTCTCTTAGTGGACAAAGTCCATTTCTGAACCGAGTTCATTCCTCGTTTCATTCCTGTTTCACTGAAACGGTTTAACCTACCGTTCTAGCCATGTCTATCTCATGAGATATATAATCTTTACCCAATTCATTGGAGGGAGATATAGTTCCCACCCATCTCATAATGATACCATTCATATGTGTGCCACAAAATCAAAAAAATCACACATCATTGCATAACCCATGTAATAAAAATGGGAATCTTAAACATCACGCCATCATAACATAATCCATATAAGATAAAACGACATCATAAAAATAATTCCATCATAACATAATCAATTAAATTTAAAAATAGGGATAGAAATAGAACCCTATATTATCTTAGATGGAAAATAATTTTGATAAAACACTTGAACTCCATTCTTGAGGAAAATATCCTTTCTACTTCGAAAACATTTTTCCTTTCTTAACATGTCATGCTATTTTAAATGAAAAGAAGTTGATTAAAAATAATCTTTAAAACATGTAGAGGAAGATTTTTGGAAATAATGTTTAAAAATCCATTCATGTCGTATAAGTTAAAAAAACAATTTTCTCGTACTTTTTCCTGAAAAGTAAAAAAAGTACCTCTTACAAAAAATGACAAAAGATTCTTTCATATCATTTACTAATAACTCATTGAAGGGTAAAATTGGATATAAACTATTTTATAAGGATATATATATTACATATTGAAGAAACATGGATGTGGATGATAAATATTCCCCAGTAAATTCTGAATTATAAACATTCTCGGATAAAAATTGAGATTGCGAGATTTTCCCTTACATTAGGTCCGATTTGCTTCGTAAGTGTCCGAACCTCTTGTATAATGATTTAAATAATGTCATTGACTTATTCAAGAATCATACTCATTGTTATGGTATTATATTTTTTCATATTCTTAGCTTCTTATTAGTAATATTTCATTGTTACTTATTATTCGGGTGTTTATTGCTTTTTGTTCTTATGCATGTTTTGTCGAATAAATTCTTATTATTATTTTTGGGTCATAGATACATAATTTATAGAATGGTATTATTGTAATATATATCATATTCATTCATTCAATTCATTTATAAATAATTATGCAATGAAGATCATGTAGAACGAGTCGCATCACATCGTGGAGACGGTATTCCGTACGTACACACGAGTGATGATATCGTTCCCATGATCGTGAAATTGTAATGGAGTGTATGTATACGATTTCAGAATCAATATCACTATAAAATAATCATATATATTCATTATTTACACCATTATACCCATCCAAGTAAGGTGGTGGTGGAAAATAGATTACACCACGACGTGGAGACGATATTCTGTACGTACGCACGCACGGTGATTTCGTTTTCTGTAGGATGGATAAGTGGTGAAATAGGGTTGTTTTATACTTATAATAACATATCAGTATATTATTGTTACTGATGTTATTACTTCATAATTAAGCAACTAAATAAGAATAAGTGGAAGAAGAAATAAAGTTCAAAGAATTGTTAACAGACATTAACTCTTCTTTGAAGCGCCTCTTTGAGACCTCCTTTTAGGGCACTAAAATTGGTCTTTTGTAACGCCCCGACCCCAGCTACCTAGAGTCGGTTCATTACTTCGTAACATTGGCATGATCACAAAAGATCAAGTCTCGAAAGACCGATTAGTTTAGTAGACTTGGAAACACTAGATACATTCATAAGTCTTTCATTACATCAAAAGTAAACAAACTACAATAACATGGTCTTCATAGTCCAGACTCATATCTTCACTGACTATTCTCGCAAGTCAGTCATAATACACTTCTTCACATCCTGGAAAATATTTAAACATTGAAAGGGGTGAGCTCAGATGCTCAGTAAGGATAACAATATTACGGAAGATTTTATAAAAAAACATAAGCATTTAAGGCAATGTATAACTAAAACAAAAGCCTTATTGAACTTGAACTTCAGTATAATATGGCAAAAGTAAAATAAAATAATGCCATTACATACTCACATGGATATTATACTAGACGAATAATCACATGAAATATCAATAACCACTTTCATAATGTTGGAATGCATAATGCCAGACTATCATAACCACATAGCCAAGGCCTCGTGCCAAGACTACAAATAAGATTTTGTCAAGGCCTTGTGCCAAGACACTAGTTTGTCTCATGAGACCTACCGATGCATCGAGGAGCTATAGCGGGCTCCACCCGTCACATATTAAGTCCAATGCATTCTCATATGAAAAGGTTTAAACATAACATAAACATTCGTATTAAAACTAGCATAAGAAATGTCAATAATTTCACCATAAACTATGAATGGTATAAAATAGCACATCAACAGTCAAAAATATCACAAAACCTTCAATACAATATAGAAGTTTTGTATTATACTAAATCAACTTCAAATAAGCGTAAAATCCATCAAAGGATGTTGACATAGATGAAATCAAAACACTTTTTAGAGACATATCTCTTTCTATTTTTGAAATCATTTAAGAGCCATATAAAATGAAACATTTTCTTGAAAATATTCTTATAAGCTTGTAAGGAAATCTTTGAAGATTTTATAACGGCGGAAAATAACCGCAGCCGCCGTATAAGTTAAAAAAGACATTCTTACCTCAATTTTGTCGAAAAGGTTAAAAAGGACCTTGTTTTGAAAACGACGGAAATATACCTCTTATAAAAAGTCAAAAAGGGTATAAATGACTTTAACCCATATTCTTGTAAATAATAAATTTTTTTTGAAATACATTTTGAAGAAACATGGGTGTGGATGATAACGAGGTCCCAGTAGATAATTATGTATAAACAACCTTGGATAATGAAGAGGTTGTGAAGTAAACCCTTACCTTGTACTTTTCCTTGGTTGGGGTAGGTTAACCTCCTGTATAATGTTGAAATAATTGTTATTAAATTATACAATAATCATATACATTCATATGATATCATATATGATCTTTTAACATTGCTTTGTTAACAATATCTTAGATTTATCGTTGTTTTGGGTGTTAACTTACTCGTTTTCTTATATGTTTTGTTACGTAAGTCATGTTTTTCATGGATAGGTTGTATCTTATTCATATCCAGAATGATATCATGTCCTTAAAAATTATTTTTAAATCATCAAATGATAATTATACTTGAATGGATACGACGGAGAATGAAACTCATCGCGTTCGTGGAGACGGTAGTCCGTACGTACGCACGAGCGACAATATCATTATTTTGATATTAAAATAATATATAATTGGATAGTATATCATATATAAAGAATAATTATCATGTTATATTTATTATTTAAATGAATTACATATCATTATTATACCCATCTAAATAATAATATATTGAATAACAATTACACCACGACGTGGAGACGGTAAGCCGTATGTACTCACGTATGGTGACATGTCATTCAAATGATGGGTAGAATACTGAATATGGTTGTTCCATATTTATAATAACATAAAAGTATATAGAATATACTGGAGTTATAATTTTAGAATTGAAATAATAAACAAAGAAGGAGTGGAAGAAGAAAGAAACTTGAAAGAGGGTGATGAAATGTTACCTCTTCTTCGGGTTCTTCCTTTTGATTTGATCAAAAGGACTCTTTAGGATGGCTTTATGACTAAAGTAAAGATTCTAGGATGAAGGGATAGAAGTTGGGAGAGTATTTGGGCAGAGGTTGGCCGAACCAAAAGGCTTGAAAGTGTGAATAAGGTGGTAGAGGTGGGGGCCTTTTATAAGTGGAGAGGAGGGGCTCTTTTGGAAAGATTGAAATGTTACATTATTATACAATGCTTTTCGGATTCTAAAGGTCCCAAACTTATATAATTCGTGGATAAGGTGATAAGGGTTCGAAATATCTTCATCCAATAGTCTTTGGACAAGTGTAAGCCTTGCATTTTGCATTATCTTCTCATTTTATTTAAATCGTTAAATAATGAGGTCATCGCCACATCATAATGATGTCATAAATAATTTAATTCATTTAATATCTAAAAATTATAAAAAAAATACTATGATGTAGGAAATCGTTTTAGCTTTCTAATTAATATTTATAATCAAAATTTGGAATTGCGTAACCCCAGGTAAAAATTGTATTAGTAAAACCTTTTATGTTTGTGTCATTTTTTACTTTAACATTAAATAAAAGGTGTTTATGTCATTTTCTAACTAAAGTGGCTCCATGGGGTCCCCAAGTTGACCAATGGGTTGTCTTGGTCGTCCATGACTCATCAAATAGGAGTAGGACAAGTGTCATGCTCATCTCATATTATAAAAACATTATTTGTACCTTAAACTACACTAATTACCTCTAATCGCGATTAAGAACTTAAAAGTTACTATTCACCAAAAAATTATTTTAATATCATTGAACCGCATTTTACTTCTTAATGACAACCATGTATGTCGGATTTTTGAAAATAAAATCACAGAAGTGGTAATATTTCATTTAAACGAAAAATCAGTTATTTAACTACCACTTAGTGGTTTCACTATTCATCAAAAATTGAAGTTTTTCAGAACAATGCCAAAATTTCACCCTAAGCTATAATTGATATTCCGAGTTCAAAAATGATGTCTATTTTACAAAAATCCAAATATATAAGTTGCATTAACTAATTTTATAATTAATTCCCGCTGTCACAACAAATAGCGTGTTTTTAAGAAACAATTTATATCAAAATATTGGCAATTGTTTATGTCCAATTTCAATGTTAAATTAATTCTAATGACCACCATTGGATAAAATGGTAAAAATATATTCTAATTATACTTTAAAACCACTAAATAGTATAATTTTTCACTATAAATTATTTTGATTTTAAAAGTTGTTTTTAAGTATTTTTCACTATTCATAAAAAATTAGAAGTTCTCAGAAAAATACCAAAAATTCCACATAGGCTAATTTCGATATTCCAAATCCAAAGATGAAGTCTATTTTGATGAATAAAATTTATAAAATTTCAAAAAGTAGGTATTACTATTCACAACGGCTAGTTTAATTAGTTGTGTTGTGTGTTAGAGCTCGAGGTAGCGTACAACACACGCTATTGCATTATTCGAAAGGAAACGTACCGTGGAAGCTTGGGGTGTTACATTCTACCCTCCTTCAAATAATTGCGTCCTCGCAATTTCTAGGGTATTACTGCATAAAAAGACTCGGGTGGTTCTTCATCATAAGTTCCTCAGGTTCCCACTTTGCCTCTTCCATTTTATGATTTCTCCACAAAACCTTTACCAGACGAGTCGTCCGGTTTCTCAGCACCTGCTCCCTCACATCAAGAATCCTGACGGGCTCTTCACAATAGGAAAGATCAGGTTCCAGTTCTAATTTCTCATAGGTGAGTACATGCATTGGGTCAGGCATGTATTTCTTCAACAGAGATACGTGGAAAACATCGTGAACTTTGGAGAGATTTGGCGGCATCGCCAAACGATAAGCTACAGCCCCAATACGATCAAGAATTTCGAAAGGTCCGATGTACCTGGGACTCAACTTACCCTTCTTACCAAAACGTATAACTCCCTTCCATGGAGATACCTTTAGGAAAACATGATCTCCCACCTGAAATTCCAAAACCTTTCTTCTGTTATCGGCATAGCTCTTCTGCTTACTTTGAGCTGATTTGATGTTGTTTTGGATTACCTTCACCTTTTCCATTGTTTCTTCCACCAGTTATGGTCCCACATGTTTTCTTTCACCAACGTCATCCCAACAGGTTGGTGTACGACATCTCATTTCGTATAACGCTTCATAAGGTGCCATCTGAATGCTTGAATGGAAGCTATTGTAATAGGAAAATTCTACTAGTGGTAAGTATTGATCCCACATACCCTGAAAGTCAAGAGAGCATGATCTCAACATGTCTTCTAAGGTTTGAATAGTCCGTTCTGATTGTCCATCTGTTTGAGGGTGATAGGCAGTGCTCAAACAAAGTTCAGTATCCAAGGCCTTTTGAATACTTTTCCAGAATCTTGAAGTAAAACGAGGATCACGATCAGAAACAATCGATAGGGGTACTCCATGAAGTCTTAAAACTTCATTAATATATAATCTTGCTAGACGTTCAAGTGGTATATCCTCCCGTACAGCCAGAAAATTGTGCTGACTTAGTAAGACGATCAACAATGACCCATATTGCATTATTCCTTCTAGGAGTCTTTGGTAGTCCCATGACAAAGTCCATCGTAATATTATCCCATTTCCACTCAGGTATGAAAAGAGGTTGCAATACTCCACCAGGATGTTGCCTTCCAACTTTCACTTGTTGACAAACCATACACCTCGACACAAAATCAGCAATCTCCCTCTTCATATTGTCCCACCAAAAATGTTCCTTCAAATCTCTATACATTTTGGTGCTCCCAGGGTGTATAAAGAAATTGGAACTATGAGCATCATCCAGCAATTCCCTTTTTAGATCAGTTATATCGGGAACACAAAGTCTCTTCCTGAATTTCAAAATTCCATCCTTATACACAAAGTCCCTCAATCTTCCATCATTCACATCTTTAATCTTCTTCTGAAATTCTTCATCATTGGTCTGAGAACTCTTAATCCTTTCTAGTAATGATGGTTTGGCAACCATTTGAAAAAGCATTGATGTTTCACCTTCCCTAGTTATTCCCATGTCCATCTTCACTAGATCCAAGAAAATTGGATCCCTTTAAATTCTCATCACATTCAAAACTCCATGTTCTTTTCTACTCAAAGCATCTGCCACCTTGTTTGCCTTCCCCGGGTGGTAATGTATCGTGCAATCATAATCCTTGAGTAGTTCAAGCCATCGCCTTTGGCTCATGTTGAGTTCTTTTTGTGTGAAAATATACTTCAAAATCTTGTGATCAGTATAAATCTCACATTTTTCACCATAGAGGTAATGTCTCCATATCTTTAAAGCAAAGATCACAGCTGCTAACTCAAGATCATGAGTAGGATAGTTTTGCTCATGAATTTTTAGCTGTCGTGATGCATAGGCAATGACATTATCATTCTGCATAAGGACACAACCAAGTCCTTTCTTCGATGCATCACTATAAATAACAAACCCATCATTCCCTGATGGTAGAGTCAATACAGGGGCATTGACTAATCTTCACTTTAGTTCTTCAAAAAATTCTTCACACTCTTTTGTCCAGACAAATTTAATCCCTTTACGTGTGAGCTTTGTCAATGGGTTAGCCAATCTGGCAAAATTTTGGACGAAACGTCGATAATAACCTGCTAATCCAATAAAACTGCGTACCTCAGTTATACTTGTCGGTACTGGCCATTCTTGGATTGCCTTGGTTTTAGAAGGATCAACAGAAATTACATCCTTAGAGACAATATGGCCAAGAAAAGAAATCTCATGAAGCCAGAATTCACACTTGCTAAATTTCCCATACAATTCATGTCTTCTAAGAGTCTTCAGGATAATGCGTAAGTGATTTTCATGATCTTCGTGGCTTTTGGATTATACCAAGATATCATCAATAAATACCACTACAAAGTCATCAAGATATTCCTTGAAAACTCTATTCATTAGATCCATGAAAACAGAGGGTGCGTTAGTCAATTCAAAAGGCATTACTGTAAACTCGTAATGCCCGTACCTTGTTCGAAATGTTGTCTTGGAACGTCTTCCTTCTTCACACACAACTGATGGTATCCAAACCGAAGGTCAATCTTTGAAAAGTATTGAGCTCCATGCAGTTGGTCAAACAAATCATCAATGCGAGGTTGGGAATACTTGTTCTTTATTGTTATAGCATTGATCTCCCTATAGTCAATGCACAACCTCATAGATCCATCTTTCTTCTTAACAAAAAGAATAGGGGCTCCCCAAGGAGAAACACTAGGGCGAATAAATCCCTTATTACTCAATTCCTCTAGTTGTTTCTTTAGTTCAACTAATTCCACAGTGGCCATTCTATAAGGGGTCTTCGATATGGGCCTTGATCCAGGAATTAAATCAATGGAAAACTCAACTTCTCGTTCTGGAGGATGTCCAGGTAAATCATCTGGAAACACATCAACATATTATCTCACAATAGGTACATCCTCTATTTGAATCTTCCTTTCCTCACTCTCGGTAATTTCCTTCTCCTCCTCCCCAATAATTGAATTTAGTTGAGCTACTGGGGGTGGATCTAGATAAGAATTATGTGGCGATGATTCGGCTTTAAAGATAATGTGTTCCTTATCATCATCATCAAGAATCGTAACCTCTTTCCTCTTAAAATAAATTTTTGCATCATGGTCCGAAAGCCAATCCATACCGAGGATTATATCAAATTCAATCACGGGTATGACGATGAGATAAACAGGTAAAGAACATTTAGGTGCTCTAATGGGAACTAATCGACAAAACTTTGTTGCTACAATACTTCCCTTAGGGGTTTTGACCGACAACTCCCTTGTTAAATCAAATTGTAAATATCTAATTTTCTTAGCAAACTGGGAGGATATGAAACAATGCGATGATCCAGAATCAAATAATGCATTTGCTAAACTTGAGGAAACCATTAAATTACCTGCCACCACGTCTTTCGGAGCTTCTACCTCAGCAGTAGTGATAGCATAAGCCTGGCCTTGATCCCTTGGCCTTTTCTAAGGTAAGTTCTCCTGACGCTTAGGACATTCATTTGCATAATACCCCATATCCCTGCAATTGTAGCACCGAACGTTGGTAGCTTCCTTCTTCCCCTTGCAATCATGAGGTTGGTGGCCTTTTTCACCACACTTGTAACAGACTCCCATTCCCTTCAAGCAAGTAACATGATGTTTCTTCCCGCATTTACCACAAGATGGATATTCAACCTTTCCCTTCTTCCCTTTATTTCCATTCCCAGATTGATCAGCAGGTCTCTTCTTCTCTTGCTTTTCTTTAAAGTCATAAGACTTAGAGAATTCCTTTTCCGTCTTGATAGCGCACGAGACAATACCTTCGTATGAAGAGAAGGTTTGTGATACTAAAGCTCGACGGAGAAATGGTTTCAACCCATCAAAGAAACGATCAGTCTTACTTCTTGGGTTACGTATGTAATCTGTATCATACCTTGCTAACCTTGTAAAGTTAGCCTTATACTTTGCGACATTCTCATCCTCCTTCTGCCTCAGACTCAGAAATTGCCTTTCCATATCCGCTCGATGGTCTCGAGGAAAGTATTTTTCTAAGAACAGCTCCTTGAACTCCTGCCATTCCATGTTTGTTAATTCATCATCTTCCTTTGTGTTTTGAATTAGTGACCACCATTGATCAGCATATCCAGTGAGGCGGTAAACTGCCATGATAACCTTTTCCCTTTCACTGCTCCCCAAAGCCTGAAATATTTTCTCTAGGGAATTTATCCATTTCTCGGCTACTAAAGGATTTTTACTCCCATTGAACGTTGGTGGTTGTTGCCTCATGAATCGATCTAACATTGATCCTCCACGCTGTGGATCAGGGTGCTCCATACGGGTAAGGTTATTATTCATAACCTGAGTAAGTTGTCCCAGTATGGTGATTAGCTGATTGGCACTAGTTGCATCACCAGCCCCACTATAATTATCTTGAGCAGGAGGGCAATCCCTACATGGAGTGCGTGCATTGATACGGTTTCCATTTCTTCCACTAGGCGCCATTTCTAAACAATGGCATAAACTAGATCAGTTTATGAATCAAAATACATAATCCCATACTTATAAAACACTTAACATAAATTGAACTATTTATGGATATAATCCATAATCATAAAAATGTTTTCTTTGAGGAAGTATATACTCATAAACCCTTCATAATGATTTGTAAAGAAAATGAGAGTTATCCTAAGCATATCCCCCGGGAGTGTCGTAACCAAGAGTGCAGCAAGGCCCGTTGTTGTGCACCAGTTCCCGTTCGAGTCTAGATCAAAGCAGTGTTTTCGGGTTTTACCCCTAGGTACATCTGGGCCAGAGCCGCCTCTACCTGCTCGTATCCAGAAAGGGATGTATTGCTCGGAAAACTCACAACATCTCTACAATACCAAAATTCTAGGAAGTTCTTCTATACTAATCCTCAAAGTACATCTTAGGTCTATGTGCTCTAATCAGAGTTTATCTAAATCTAGCTTCCAAGGTTTGTACTAAACTTCCTCTGATACCAACTGTAATGCCCCGACCCCAGCTACCTAGAGTCGGTTCATTACTTCGTAACATTGGCATGATCACAAAAGATCAAGTCTCGAAAGACCGATTAGTTTAGTAGCCTTGGAAACACTAGATACATTCATAAGTCTTTCATTACATCAAAAGTAAACAAACTACAATAACATGGTCTTCATAGTCCACACTCATATATTCACTGACTATTCTCGCAAGTCAGTCATTATACACTTCTTCACATCCTGGAAAATATTTAAACATTGAAAGGGGTGAGCTCAGATGCTCAGTAAGGATAACAATATTGCACAAGCTTTTATAAGAAAACATAAGCATTTAAGGCAATGTATAACTAAAACAAAAGCCTTATTGAACTTGAACTTCAGCATAATATGGAAAAAGTAAAATAAAATAATGCCATTACTTACTCACATGGATATTCTACTGGACGAATAATCACATGAAATATCAATAACCACTTTCATAATGTTGGAATGCATAATGCCAGACTATCATAACCACATAGCCAAGGCCTCGTGCCAAGACTACAAATAAGATTTTGTCAAGGCCTTGTCCCAAGACACTAGTTTGTCTCATGAGACCTACCGATGCATCGAGGAGCTATAGCGGGCTCCACCCGTCACATATTAAGTCCAATGCATTCCCATATGAAAAGGTTTAAACATAACATAAACATTCGTATTAAAACTAGCATACGGAATGTCAATAATTTCACCATAAACTATGAATGGTATAAAATAGCACATCCACAGTCAAAAACATCACAAAACCTTCAATACAATATATAAGTTTTGTATTATAATAAATCAACTTCAAATAAGCGTAAAATCCATCAAAGGATGTTGACATAGATGAAATCAAAACACTTTTTAGAGACATATCTCTTTCTATTTTTGAAATCATTTAAGAGCCATATAAAATGAAACATTTTCTTGAAAATATTCTTATAAGCTTGTAAGGAAAGCTTTGAAGATTTTATAACGGCGGAAAATAACCGCACCCGCCGTATAAGTTAAAAAAGACATTCTTACCTCAATTTTGTCGAAAAGGTTAAAAAGGACATTGTTTTGAAAACGACGGAAAGATTCCTCTTATAAAAAGTAAAAAAGGGTATAAATGACTTTAACCCATATTCTTGTAAATAATAAAAATGTTTTGAAATACATTTTGAAGAAACATGGTTGTGGATGATAACGAGGTCCCAGTAGATAATTATGTATAAACAACCTTGGATAATGAAGAGGTTGTGAAGTAAACCCTTACCTTGTACTTTTCCTTGGTTGGGGTAGGTTAACCTCCTGTATAATGGTGAAATAATTGTTATTAAATTATACAATAATCATATACATTCATATGATATCATATATGATCTTTTAACATTGCTTTGTTAACAATATCTTAGATTTATCGTTGTTTCGGGTGTTAACTTACTCGTTTTCTTATATGTTTTGTTATATAAGTCATGTTTTTCATGGATAGGTTGTATCTTATTCATATCCAGAATGATATCATGTCCTTAAACATTATTTTTAAATCATCAAATGATAATTATACTTGAATGGATATGGCGGAGAATGAATCTCATCGCGTTCGTGGAGACGGTAGTCCGTACGTATGCACGAGCGACAATATCATTATTTTGATATTAAAATAATATATAATTGGATAATATATCATATATAAAGAATAATTATCATGTTATATTTATTATTTACATGAATTACATATCATTATTATACCCATCTAAATAATAATATATTGAATAACAATTACACCACGACGTGGAGACGGTAAGCCGTACGTACGCACGTATGGTGACATGTCATTCAAATGATGGGTAGAATACTAAATATGGTTGTTCCATATTTATAATAACATCACAGTATATAGAAGATACTGGAGTTATAATTTTAGAATTGAAATAATAAACAAAGAGGGAGTGGAAGAAGAAAGAAACTTGAAAGAGGGTGATGAAAATGTTACCTCTTCTTCGGGTTCTTCCTTTTGATTTGATCAAAAGGACTCCTTAGGATGGCTTTCTGACTAAAGTAAAGCTTCTAGGATGAAGGGAGAAAAGTTGGGAGAGTATTTGGGCCGAGGTTGGCCGAACCCAAAGGCTTGAATGTGTGAATAAGGTGGTAGAGGTGGGGGCTATTTATAAGAGGAGAGGAGGGGCTCTTTTGGAAAGATTGAAATGTTACATTATTATACAATGCTTTTCGGATTCTAAAGGTCCCACACTTATATAATTCGTGTATAAGGTAATACGGGTTCGAAATATCTTCATCCAATAGGCTTTGGACAAGTGTAAGCCTTGGATTTTTCATTATCTTCTCATTTTATTTAAATCGTTAAATAATGAGGTCATCGCCACATCATAATAATGTCATAAATAATTTAATTTATTTAATGTATAAAAATTATAAAAAAACTACTATGATGTAGGAAATCGTTTTAGCTTTCTAATGAATATTTATAATCAAAATTTGGAATTGTGTAACCCCACGTAAAATTTTTTTTAGTAAAACCTTTTATGTTTGTGTCATTTTTTACTTTAACATTAAATAAAAGGTGTTTATGTCATTTTCTAACTAAAGTGGCTCCATGGGGTCCCCAAGTTGACCCATGGGTTGTCTTGGTCGGCCATGACTCATCCAATAGGAGTAGGACAAGTGTCACGCTCATCTCATATTATAAAAACATTATTTGTACCTTAAACTACACTAATTACCTCTAATCGCGATTAAGAACTTAAAAGTTACTATTCACCAAAAAATTATTTTAATCTCATTGAACCGAATTTTACTTCTTAATGACAACCATGTATGTCGGATTTTTGAAAATCAAATCACAGAAGTGGTAATATTTCATTTAAACGAAAAATCAGTTATTTAACTACCACTTAGTGGTTTCACTATTCATCAAAAATTGAAGTTTTTCAGAACAATGCCAAAATTTCACCCTAAGCTATAATTGATATTCCGAGTTCAAAAATGATGTCTATTTTAAAAAATTCCAAATATATAAGTTTCATTAATTAATTTTATAATTAATTCCCGCTATCACAACAAATAGCGTGTTTTTAAGAAACAATTTATATCAAAATATTGGCAATTGTTTATGTCCAATTTCAATGTTAAATTAATTCTAATGACCACCATTGGATAAAATGGTAAAAATATATTCTAATTATACTTTAAAACCACTAAATAGTATAATTTTTCACTATAAATTATTTTGATTTTAAAAGTTGTTTTTAAGTATTTTTCACTATTCATAAAAAATTAGAAGTTCTCAGAAAAATACCAAAAATTCCAAATAGGCTAATTTCAATATTCCAAATCAAAAGATGAAGTATATTTTGATGAATAAAATTTATAAAATTTCAAAAAGTTGGTATTACTATTCACAACGGCTAGTTTAATTAGTTGTGGTGTGTGTTAGAGCTCGAGGTAGCGTACAACACACGCTATTGCATTATTCGAAAGGAAACGTACCGTGGAAGCTTGGGGTGTTACATCTTTGGAGAAGACCAAGACCTATAGGATGTCACTAGAGAAGTGTAGATGAGAAATTGGCAGGGGTTGGCCAAGATGGAAGGCTCAAAGTGGAGTGAGGAAGAGAGGGAGGAGGTGCTATTTTATAAGGGAGGAGAGGGGCTCCTTTCGAAAAACTAAAAATATTATTTTATTATAAAGCCATATTCGGTTTTAAATATCTCCAAATTGATTTATTTCAAAGCTAAGGTGGGGATGGGTCTGAATACTCTCATCCAATAGAATTTGGACATGTTTAGTTTACTAATTTAACCTTATCATTTATATTTAACTTTAAGTTAGATAATTTTACTTTTACCGTGTCTTTTTGTGTTCTTACACTATAATGTTAATAAACTTACTATAACAAGCCAAACGAACCCCAAGTGTTTTATTATTAATATATATAACCTTATCTAAGTAATTTTTTCGATACGTAGATTTTTAGGAATAAAATAACAATTAATAATATAATATTTGTTTTAAAAACTATTTTATGTCAATTTTGACACTATTTAGTAATTGATTTTTTGAAACTCATACCAGAATGATTAATTCTAAAAAATTTAATTAAACCAATAAAAACATGTCATATTAACCTATAAAATTATTTTAATTCATAAAAGTCTCAAATTACATTTATTTCGTTATTTATAACATCAATTATGTAAATATTTCATTAATAAGATAATTACTACATCATCACTCTGCCATAAATAAATTAAATTATGTAATGTATAAAAATTACAAATAAAATATCATTATGTGGGAAATAGTTTTATCTTTCTAATGAATATTTATAGTCGAATTTATCTTATGTATAACCCTATATTAAATATTATTTACTTATTAACCCTTGATTGTAACTATTTTACCCCTTCTTTGAATAAATTAATAATAAATGTCCTAATATAATCCAAGTGGGCCTAATCGGTAATATTTTATTCCTAAGGTTGTTTTTGGTAGTATTAAATTTATCCAATAGAATTAGGACATGTTTTAGGGTAATAATAATATCATTTTTACTGTTAATTACCCTATTTACTTTTAACCGTGGTAAATATTAGTAAAAAGTTTCTATTCACCAAAAATTATTTAATCTCATTGGACCACATTTTACTTTCTAAAATCAATTGTGTCTCTCAGATTTTTTAAATTCCACTCACAAAAGCGGTAAAATTATGTTTTATGTAAATTTTGAAATTCTCTAAGGACGTGGCTAAAAGACGGTGAAAAGTTCAATAAAATTTGTATATATCTAAAATTATTATAAAAAAACTCCAATGAATTATATTGAACTTATATAGGTATTATGTATCATTTTTTACCTAAAATAAATTGAAATAAAATAAATAATTGTTTAAATAAAAAGTCGGTTTTTAAAAACTAACATAGTGTTTTCACTATTCATCAAAAATTGAAAGTTTTTAGAAAAATACCAAAAATTCACCATAGGCTAATTTCGATATTCCAATCCAAAAATGAAGTCAATTTTGAAAAATAAAATTTACAAAATCTCAAAAATTGGGTATTACTATTCCTAAAGGCTAGTTTTAATAATATTTTAATAGCATATCATTATTTAGTCAAACTCGGTATTATGTACGACAAAAGCTATCAAAGAAGTTCACGATTGCGTGTAATGAAAGAAAAGCTAGTGTTGTGTGTAGTGAAAGATTCTTTTGATGATTTATATAACATAAAAACAAAATATTTCTCATAAAAGTCTCGTGTGTTACATTCTAGCCCCCTTAAAATGAATTTCTCCCTCGAAATTCGTCACTTTATAACAAAATGATGAGGATACCTCTCCCTCATCATATCCTCAAGATCCCATGTAGCTTCTTCTAATTGGTGGTTCCTCGATAAAACTTTCACCAAGCGAGTGGTCTTGTTACGTAGGACTTTTTCACTACGATCGAGAATCTCTATCAGTTGTTCCTCATAAGAAAGATCTTGTTCCAGCGGTACAACTTCTGAGCTGAGTACATGTGACGGATCACGTATGTACTTTCTCATGAGAGATACATGGAACACATCGTGAACTTGAGAGATATTCGGTGGAAGCGCCAATCGGTAAGCTACCTTCCCAACATGATCCCGTATTTCGAAAGGACCGATATACCTAGGGCTCAACATTCCCTTCTTTCCAAATCTCATTACTCTCTTTAAAAGAGATATTCGTAAGAACACTCTATCACACATTTAAAATTCCAAGTCTTTTCTTCGGTTGTCAGCATATCTTTTTTGTCAACTCTGAGCTACTCTTATGTGTTGTTGAATAGATCGGACCTTTTCTTCCATCTCATTAACAAAATCAGGTCCTAATAGCTTTCTTTCCCCAACTTCATCCCAACATGTTGGAGTCCTGCATTTCTTTCCATAGAGAGATTCATAAGGAGCCATCTGAATACTGGAGTGAAAGCTATTATTATATGAAAATTCCACCAAAAGGTAGGTGTTGATCCCAACCACCTTTGAAATCCATAGTGCAAGCTCTCAACATATCTTCAAAAGTTTGAATTGTCCTCTTAGACTGACCGTCTGTCTGAGGATGATAAGTAGTGCTGAAACTCAACTCTATATCCAGAGTATGCTGAGGACTTCTCCATAACTTTGAGGTAAACCTCGGAAACCGATCAGATATAATATAAAGTGGTACTCCATGCAATCTTACCACTTCCTTTAAATATATCCTGGCAAGATGATCCCGGGAGAAATCATCTCTAATATTAATGAAGTGTGTAGACTTTGTAAGAGGATCAACTATGACCCAGATAGCATTATTGCCTTTGGATGTTTTAGGAAGTCCGGTGACAAAGTCCATAGTGATGTTTTCCCATTTCCATTCGGGTATGGGTCATGGTTGTAACATTCCTTTAGACTTCTGTCTCTCAGCTTTAACTTGCTGACAAACCAAGCATCGAGAGACATATTCAGCAACATCTGTTTTCATGCCATCCCACCAGAAGTACTCTTTCAGGTCCCTATACATCTTCGTGCTTCCATGATAAATAGAGAATAAAGAACAATGAGCCTCATCTAGCAGCTCCTTTAATTCAGGGATGGGAGGAACACAAACCTGATTCCTGATCATTATTATCCCATCACAATCAAGGTTTAATTCAGGAACATTTCTCACCATCTTGTGTAACTCTACTTCTTCTTTCTGTTCCTCTCTAATATTCACATGTATAGATGGTTGAACATTCATTTGAGAAAGATAAGATTTTCCCCCTTCCATTCTAATTCCAAGATCCATCCTTTGTAAATCCATAAATATGGGATCTTTTGTGATCCACATCATGGATAAACTGGCATGGTCTTGTTGACTTAATGCATCTTCCACCTTGTTTGCTTTCCCATGGTGGTAATGGATTGATCAGTTGTAATCCTTAATCATCTCCAACCATCTTCTTTGGCACATATTCAGCTCCTTTTTTGTGAAAATATACTTTAAACTTTTATGATCAGTATAAATATCACACCTTTCTCCATAAAGATAATGCCTCCAATTATTTAATGCAAAGATTACCACAGCTAACTCTAAATCATGAGTTGGGTAATTTTGCTAATGGATTTTCAACTTTCATGAGGCATAATCTATCACCATATCATTTTTCATGAGAACACACCCCAATCCCTTCTTGGATGCATCACTTTAGATCACAAACCTTTCTCCACTACAAGTATGTGTGAGTACATGTGCACTGGATAACCTTCTTTTCAACTCCTTTAAATTCTCTTCACATTCCTCTTTCCAATAAAACATAACTCCTTTCTGAGTCAACTTGGTGAGTGGATTAGATAATGGTGAGAAATATTTCACAAAACGCCATTAATATCTGGCTAAACCATGAAAACTTCAGATCTCAGTTAATGTTGTTGGTCTTGACCATCTTTCACTAACCTCTGTTTTTGCTAGATCCACAGATATCCCCTTTTTTTAGATTATGTAACCCAAAAATGAAACTTTTTGAAGCCAAAATTAACACTTGGTAAATTTAGAAGAATGATTCTCCTTTCTCAGGGTCTTCAATATAATTCCCAAGTAATCTTCATGATCTTCCTTGCTCTTTGAATATAAAATAATATCATCTATAAAGACAACCACAAACTGATCAAGATAGTCTCTGAAGACTCTATTCATTAGATCCATGAAGATAGCATGGGCATTTGTAAGACCAAATGTGATCATTATAAATTTATAGTGTCCATACCTTTTATAGAATGCCGTCTTTGGTATATCCTCCCTTTGGAACCTTAATTGATGATACCATGAACATAGATCAATCTCGGAAAAGTATTAAGCTCCGCGTAGTTGGTCAAATAGGTCATCAATGCATGGGAGAGGATATTTGTTCTTGATAGTGATCTTGTTAAGTTCTCGATAATCAATGCAGAGTCTCATTGATCCATCTTTCTTCTTAACAAACAGAACAGGTGCTCCCCAAGGTGACACACTAGGGCGTATGAACCCCTTATCAAGATTTTCTGGGAGTTTCTTCTTCAATTCTTGCAACTCAATTGGGGACATTCTATAAGGTTTCATTGAAATAGGTAAAGAACCTGGTACAAGTTCAATTGAAAACTCAACTTCATGATTTGGTGGAAGCCCCGACAATTCCTCAATACAGACATCTTCAAACTCTGGTACAATGGGAATATTCTTAATCGGGAGTTTCTCACCAACCATTTGAGATAAATAACCTTCATTTAGTGGAATTGAGACCCATAAGATGGATGAAATTTCCACAGGAAGGTTATGTTCATCCTTGCATCGATAGACCATCATATATTGATCTGGAAAATGAAATGTGACTTCCCTTATTTGGAAATTGATATGGGCTCCATATAGGGAAAGACAATCCATGCCAAGAATCACATCAAATTCAACTATAGGAAGGATCACAAGATTTCCAGGAATCACTTTCCCACAATCTTCAATTGGAGAAGAATTATAAACATTTGAAGCGACTATTGTTCCATTAGGGGCTGTCACAGCTAACTCAACATCTAATTGTTGAGGTAATACGGTGATACCCTTAGAAACTTCTTTAGAAATAAAGGAGTGGGTGGGTCTAGAATCAAATAAAACATTTGCTACTTTAGAGTGGATGGTAATTGTACCTTTCACCACTTCGTTATAGTATTCCATATCACTGATAGAAATTGCATATGAATTTCCTTTGCCTTTAGACTTAAGAGTATGTTGTAGTCAATCATCATCAGCAACCCTTGGATTAGGGCATTGATTGGTATAATGCTCCATTTCCTTTCACTTGTAACATTGATGTGTAGGAGGTGCACTCTGTGTAGCCTTTTCACTGTTCTCATCACTAGACATCTTCTTCCCATCATTGCGACATTCAAATGCACGATGACCTTTCTTTCCACATTTGAAACATTTACTTTAACCTTTAAGAAAACTCCCTCCATGTTTCTTTCCACACATTGAGCATAAGGGAAAACTCATCTTATTTTCAGTGTGCTCTTTATATTTTCCTTTGAATTCCATTTTCCTCCTCTTATCAAACCCATATGACTTATGGGTTACTCGAATCTCCATCTCAACATTGAGAGCACATCGAACGATTTCCTCGTATCTATTGAAGTCCCTTGTGGCTAACACCCTTTGAAGACTTGGTTTTAAGACACTAAAGAATCAATCGATCTTAATCTCAGGTTGGATAATAATACCAGAAGCGTACCTTGTATGTCTTGTAAAATTTGCTTCATAGGTACCAACAAGTTCATCATCCTTTTTCTTTACTTCAAGAAACTCCTTCCCCATATTTGTACGGAGAATACGAGGGAAGTACTTATTGAAAAATAAGTTCTTGAACTCAACCCATTCCATGGACTCAATTTCATCTCTTGGCCTCGTATTCTTGATAAGATTCCACCATTGATCAGCATCACCTTCCAAACGATACACTACTAAAATGAATTTATCATGTTCAAGACATTGAAGAACTGAATATATATATTCCGTACTACTAATCCATTGTTCAGCAACTAATAGATCAGTAGACCCGCTGAACGAAGGTGGACGCTGCCTCATGAAGGATTCAACAGAATGTTGGTCCATCATTTTCTCGTTTAGAAGTCCTTTATGATTCATAGATTGATATATTTGTGTGAGCATTGCTATAATATTTTGCATTCCATCTCCAATAACGTTTGGTTTCTCAGTGGGACAATATTTGCATTGCCCGTCGCATTCCGCATTAACACGGTTCCTTCACGTTCCACCCATTGACTAAAACCAAGAAGAATAGCGTGAGAAACAATAATTATAATAGGAAAACTACATAATCAAGAATACAATTTCACACTTAAGGTCATATCATTGGTTATTCGTGGCAATTTATAAAACACTAATATTGTGTTCTATGCTTAGACTTATCCTTAGGGGTCTTACTAAGGCTTTCACATCCTCATTTCCAAAGGTTGACTATACTTTTCCTCTGATACGAACTATAATGACCCATAGTTTACATACATTTTTAGTACTTCAAAATTGAATTACAATTATTAAAACATATAACAAAACCATTAATGGACTGTATAGGTATAATGTCTTTAGAAACTGGGAAACATAAACAACTAGTTCATAAAGCGTCTACATTGTCTCCCATTTATTTCATCATATCTAGAGTCCCATTTGGAATATCCTACTTAATAACCTTATTCCTGGCCTGAGGGAAATAAAACATACAAAAGGGTGAGCTCAAATGCTCAGTAAGGGTAAACAAAAGAAAAATCAATCACATCATATTCATAAGAACATAACAATTTGGAAATCTTACACTGCAAAAGAGATCATAATTTCATAACATGTGATAAATCATGGTAGTGAAATGTAATCACAATAATCATAACATAAAGAATGATGATTTGTGGGATACACACATAATCATAGAGAATCATTTCTTATTCTTCAAGACTCATTTCCAAGACTATCTTAGTGGACAAAATACATTTCTGAACCGAGATCATTCCTCGTTTCAGACCTGTTTCACTGAACCGGTTTAACCTGCCGTTCCAACCATGTCTATATCATGAGATATAAAATCATTACCCAATGCATTGGATAGAGATATAGGTCCCACTAATCACATAATTATACCATTCTTATGTGTGCCACAAAATCAAAAAAATCATACATCATTGCATAACCCATGTAATAAAAATTGGAATCTTAAACATCATGCCATCATAAGATAATCCATATAAGAAAAAGGACATCATAAAAATAATTCCATCATAACATAATCAAATAAATGTAAAAATAGGGATAGAAACATAACCTATATTATCTTAGATGAAAAATAATTTTGATAAAACACTTGAACTCCATTCTTGAGGAAAATATCCTTTCTACTTCAAAAACATTTTTCCTTTCTGAACATGTCATGAAATATTAAACTAAAGAATTTGATTAAAAATAACATTAAAACATTTAATGTAATCTTCTTGGAAATAATGTTTTAAAAATCCATTCACGCCGTATAAGTTAAAAAAACATTCTTCTCATACTTTTGCCAGAAAAGTTTAAAAAGTACCTGGTACGAAAAACAACAAAAGATTCCTTTCATATATTTTAC
>CAUJRU010003683.1:0-36096 GCA_963277665.1 Viscum album
AGATATGTAAATTTCATAATACTAGTATAACTATATAAAGCTCTAATGTAGTAAATTCAAATATAACTAAGTGAATATATATTGTTATCTATTGTTACTAAAGATACTAAAATGTGATATCTAACGAGATAATACAACCAGATCTACTGAAAAATATAATTACCAACAACTTAAGATCATGAAAAAATATTTACATTTATGAAGAAATAAATTATGAGACCTATAAGATATCACTACTCACTCAAACCTAATTATTTATCATATTCAATGATGATAATCATCATAAAAATTATAAAATATTAATTTTACTAATGTAAAAATTACAAAAATTACATCTATCAACTTCTTGTTTAGGTACTCAAACACAACAAAAAAATGATCAGTCTACATAAAATCCAGGTAAAATTACACTAAAATAATTATAGGATCCATAACCTTATATAAACTATACATGAACTCCTGTAACATCCTATAATACCAAAATATATATACCCCAGTAAAGTTCTTATGATATGTCCATGAAAAAATTACATTTATCTTCAGTGGATCAACAACCACACCTTACTGAGATGTAACATACACAACAAAATGCACCAAATTATTATATAAATAATACATAGAAATTAATACAAATAGTTGATGTCATTGAAGAACCTAAAAGAGAGATCTTTTATTCTCAACATCATAGTCTCCTAGCCTCGAAAAAACCAAAATATTATTAATGAACATAACCACAAATCCATCAAGTAAATCATGAAATAACAAGTTCATCGATAACATGAAAATAGAATGGAAATTAATTACTTTAAATTTCATCGCTATGAGATATAAATATGCATAATAATAACTAAAACTAATATTTAAAATATCCTCTCTCTTAAACCTCATCATATGATATATGAAAAAAAATATTTAAGAACATGATATTTCCCTTCAAATTATCAAAACTGATATTAGTACACAAGATGGTATTTTCTTCTTTATTATCACTTTTTTTATTCTGGATAACATATAAAAAATTTCATGCCACTAGTATCCATATTTGTAAACAATATCGGAGCACTCCAAAGTGATATGTTGGGTTGTATGATTCCTTTTTTCAATTTATATTTGATATAATTTGAAACCCTCGATATATGTTAGGTATCTATTATATATAGAACATAAAATTTAGGGTAACATCATGTTTTTTATCTACCTTAAATTTGATTTCATAGTGATGCCGGAGTGTTATAATCAATTCAATTTTTTGGAAACTCCTTCACAACTATCATAAACTCTTTCAAATTTACATTTTCATATCCCAATATCAATGTGAATAATATTGCTAATGGAGGAATAAAAAATTGATAATATATATAAAAATCCCACAATTGAATTATTATATACCTATTATATACAAATAAGAGAAAACTGTATCCTTTAGAAGAAATCAATGGAAAAAATAGAGTAGAACCAATCTATTCAAAGTATTAAATAATATGGTGGCATCTTCAATAAGAATAGGTCACCCACTACTAATGCTTCCCCATATTATTTGTAATCTCTCATACACATCATAAAACCTAGAATGGCATCTAAAAAGAATGGAGAAAACAAATGTAATAGACTGGATATCCCACATAATTAGTAATTATAGGACTAAGGTAAGTGAAGTGAAGTGAATAAAATCTCCCAAATTAATAAGAGCATTAACCATAGGAAAGTAGTAAGAAATATTATCTAAAATGTTGTTGAGTCCTCCATGATATGAAATATACATCACGTTAAACTAGAAACATCTTCTATTACTATTGAAACCTCATTGATAACACCCACCACCTCATTTATCTTTAATATTGGGTCTTTGAGGATATGAATAATTTTATTCTATCCTCAACCTACTCCATCACCCTTGTATATTTCAAATCCAAAGACTTAACTATCAATCGTAAAGTCTAGGAGAAAAATATTTCTAAGGTATTATCTAATGATAAATAGAGAACTATGTATTTTTTTCACTAATGCTGTTAATTTTCATGAATTATATAAAATAAAATACCACTATAGAGATCCTAGTAGAATTCAATGAGTTTATTTGTCCAATGAAATGATTAAATGAGGATTGGTAGGAACCCCACTCCCATAAAAATCATGATTTCCAATAAGAACAAGGACCCATATCAATAAAATTATTATATTCAACATTATTATAAATTATATCTCATGAAAAAATGATCCATGTCAAAGCATCCTAAATCACATATAAAATTTCAACACCTCAATATTAGAGAAAACATTAATTGAAATACATAAAATTTATAATATATATGGAAATAATCCTCATACATTTGTGTCCTAAACTAATAATAATAAAGAATATTAGTAGAAAATTGTTGGAAATTTATAAAAAAATACTTCAAACCCCCTCAAAATAGAACATTCCTATAAAAGGGTGAGTAACACCTGTATCCGAACATCAGTTATCATTTAAGAAAAGAAATAAACTTAGAATAAAATTTATAACTTTTTCTGCATGACCACAGACTTATCTTGATCACTATGATAACAATTACACCATTTATTGGCCACAAGTATAAATATGATAACAACTACATAAATCTAACACTAAATCCTCATATGAATTAACCTGATGATTATTTATGAAAAACAATATTAAACTATTTTTTCATGAAAAAAATAATCCCTTATAATTATGTAGTCCCCTCCACTGAAACTAACAAAAGATATCTCACTAAGAACAATCCTCCTTATGACCTTATTACCCATGATGTACTAGAATGTCCCAATATACTTCACTAATCTAAACCAAGGAGGGTTGACATCAACTAGGAATCAAAAAAACATGTAATATTAGGAATCATAATTAACTTATTGTATTTAAAATTAAAAAAACATTAATTTCTAAGACATATTCCCAATTAATGAAAAAGTTAAAAGATGCATCATGCATTTACCACACATAGGTCTCTACATCGTAATAAGTGTTGTCAATATGTAGAATTTTTTACAAGGTTATGCAATTTTCATTTGATAATAGGGGACCTATCAACATCCTACTAGGACCCCTATCATATGTCACATTCTAATATTTAATGACATTATTGAGAAACAAAAAAGTTAATTTTTTCCCTAGCTATTAACAATAAAATTCATTATAACCCTTATCCCATATATTTAATACTACTCTTTGGTGACCTTCCACCACTAAAATACCTATTGATTTGGTGGTGAAGAAGAGTGTGACCCTTGAAGCTTATATCTGATAGAAATGGGTAAGGAACTAGAACCAATGGTATACTGTACGAAATATAGGAGACATTATCTTCTATAACTCAAAGAAATTTAAAAAATCCCCCAAAAAATGAAAAATTTCTACATATGATGACACTATATTCCTAAAAAGTTCATTTAATGACATATAGAATAAATAAATATCAAAATAGAATACAATAATAAAACCTATATGATAAATGAAACTACGAATCAAAACAATTACAAAACCATGAACAATAATTACTAAACTAATAACTAAATCCATATTGAAGGTATATAAAAATACTACATAAATGCTTGTGTTTGTTTCATATTATACTTGAAAAGTTACTTCCCATAAACTCTAGTTTAAATTTTGAATAAGAATACTAAAACCAAATTAAATAAAGAATAAATAAAAATCACTAAAATCCCCTTTTAACAACAACCCATATCGCAAAAATCTCATAAAATATCTACCTACATGTATAATAATATAGAAATAATGAAACTATATAAAAAAGGGTAATATGTGAATGTTTTGAGATAAAAAAAATATTCAGATTGGTTCCTAATTTTTTTCATCATTATAAATGATCAATACCTGAAGAAATTAATAAAAAAACCCACATAATATTAAGACATGATATTACTAATTTCACATAAAATCAATTTAATTAAGAATTAAATTGTTTTATATACTCAAGTAGATCAAGTTATGATTATACAGTTGTTTCATCTTCCATTTTTATGGAGTTCAAAAAGATTATTTCTCTATATATCACCACATGTTCTCTATGACCACCCAAATTTCATTCTTAAAACATTTAGAGTTAGCAAGATAGAAATTATCTAACACATTTTTTTATAATTAGTTTAAAACCGTATAATGATTCCCACAATGTAATAAAATCCATTTGGATTTATATCTCATGAATTAGGTTTCCTTAATTATTTTCTCGAACTATATTATCGAAAAATCATTTTTTAAATACTTGAAAAGAACATGTTGATAAAATTTAATGACAATGATCATAATCATATAGTTACATTCCAATAAAGGGATTTTAAATATAAACTTCAATTAAATTGTATGTGAGATATCCTTTCATGAATTATTTATTAATTTCATATCACTTATGATTCACTCAATGTATCGTGCCAAATCATGAGGACATTTCATCACGATTAATTTAGTTACAAGGAACATGAAAGGAACAAGTAAAAGGGACAAAGAAAATCCCAAAAGGGAGAAAGGATTTAAGGAGGTCTAAAATAAGGTTGGACTTAGGCATCCCCTATGATTATATTCCTCTTATAATGAGGAATTAAATGATCCTCCGTAGGAGAAAACACACTGAGACCTTGCACTGCAATAGAGGCTAGAGAATTTGCAACCTTATTTCCCTCCCGCCATGTGTTCAAAAAGACAGTGTCACTATTGATGATGTTTTGGAACCTTCTCAAAATATAGGTAACTGACCAGGGGTGAACCACTTACAATGCCTATATTAGTGTAGGATTAGAGAATCTATCTTAATCGTGCCAATAGTGAAAAGTCTATGCCTGTTGAGCTGAAGACCCATGAGCATAGCCATGGCCTCTTCTAGGAGAGAGTGACCCCTGCTAAAATGAGAATAAAAGGTGAGGATGACATGCCCTCTGGGGTCCTGAACCACATAACCTCCCTTCATGTCATCTAAGGAAAAAGTGCCATCAAAGTTGAGCTTTAGTACGAGTGGGTGGGGATTCCATCTAACCAAGTGACCAGACTTAAGAGGGATCTTCTCAGGAAGACCAGCCTGAATAAACTGTAGAGAGGGGGACCCACTCCATTTGTTGCATGAGAAAACGTGGTCAAGGAGGTGAAAACTAGTCCAAGACACCAAATTACTTCCAAAGCACTGAAACCCATCATACCTAGCTTGGTTCAATGCCAAGAAAATTCACGAGTGACACGAGATGAGGATCATAGCGCGAACATTCCTCTTTGGGTCACCAGTAAAATCACCATGGAACCAACGATCAAAAAAGGTGTGGTCCCTTAGTGCTTCTATTGAAAAGCCTGTGAAATCTCCAAAATCCCACCATACCTCGCATGCCCAGACACTTCTAAAGAAGAGGTGGGAAGAGTTTTTCTCCCTGGGAAGCCTACAACATAGACAACGTGAGGCCAGGGTGATGCCTGATCGATTCACATTCTCATTCGTAGCTAGTTCCATGTGCCTGATGTGCCAGAGAAATAATTACATTTCGCAGGGGCATATTTAACCCAAATAGTAAATCCCCAGGGTTCATGCTAGTTTTCACTAGTATTAACCCTCTTTTAATCCATATATAATAACATACCTGTAGAAGATGCGGCGAAGACACATCGATCTGGATCATCTGAGGGGTCAATCATATCAAAGGCATGGCGTTTATCACTGTCCATCACCACACTGATAAACTCCAGAACCTTCTCAACTCCATGAAATTGATTTGGGTACTGGGGCATCCTAGCAACCCAAGAATCTATCTAGATCAGTGGTGGTTCCAGAAGGAGATGTCCCCCAACCCCACAATCCATCTGGAAAAGGGTTGTAAGGGCCTGTAAGTGGGAGAGAACTTCAATACAGAGTGGAGACTAGCGAGCATTTGGCCAGTAACCCCTTCCACTAAAACCGAAAACCATGAACTTACCACAGAGTGTGCACCCCTCCATATCCTCCTAGGCTAGTTTGCCTACATTTCATGCAGCGTATCAGAGATTCTCCTAAAACTAATTCCCCCTCCTACACGGTCTTGGTATGTCTATCCCATTCCTGTAACGACCCAAAAAATCATCAATGAAAATTCCCTTTGGTATTTAAATATGTCTTCTTATGGTTATGTAAAACATATCCACATATTTGGTTTTATTTTTTAGATTTTAAGACACCATTACAAATTTTGACCATTTAAAATATATCCATTGAACAATGATCATATGATTAGTATAAATATAGGGCTTTAACAAATCCAATTTACTCAGATAAAGGAAGAGATGACCTCATCCAATAAACTTACGCCGTATGAATCCCATTTTTCATATCTATTAAAGGAGGTGGGGTCATTGGGCTTCACTCTTGACCAAGACCAAGACGAGCTTAAATACGTTAAGCATGAGCGGAACTGCTTATAGGGGAAGTGGAAGTAGATAGAGATTACCACTCTAGTGATGTCATCTGAGCCACCCCAAGTGTCTTTCACCATCGCGCACCTTAACCTATGGTATTATTTAGGTGTTTTAAGGGGTTATGTAACAAGACCCTAGTACTACGATTTTTTACATTATTCATTTATAGATAATATATATTATTTCTATTATAATTACTTTGTAAATAGTTTTCAAAGCACAAATAATATTTTTAGTAAATATTCAACTAAGAAATCTATTTTTATGAATTAATATATTTTTGAATAAAATTATATTTTAATAAAATGTTATTATAATTATTGGATTAATTTTTATTAAATAGAAATGATCATATAATTTTATGAAATCAATTGTAATTTTTATTATGGTTTGAATTCTATTTATGTTAAAACCCATGTTTTTTCGATAAATGTCACTTTTTATTTTAAAAGTGAAAATTTACTTATTTAGAAAATTATTTAGATAAAATTAATACTATTTTTGGAATCAGGATGTTGAAATTATCCAAAGGTGAATTTTTCATAATTTTTTGATACAGTCAAATTTTTGGGTAAAAATTAAATACCGTTTAAATATATAATGTGTATTATGACATTATAATGACCCAATAGTGATGTAATAAAATAATATAAATAATATATTTTTTCAATATATTCTTTACCATTAACATTATGGGAGTTTGGGTCTGTTTTATTTATTCTACAAAGATTTAGTGGACCCTTTAAGGCTTATAAAACATTTTGTCTTTTTAAATTGTTTTCCATGAGAGTGTGACTCACCTACACATAATGAAAACTATTATTTTAATACATTATTCCATTTTACATATAAAATATCTTTTTACACTCCCCTTTGGAAAAAACCATGTTCCAAAATCGTGGGCTGGTTTGTTGTTTTGATTAGTTTAATGTGTCGTGTCCCAAACCTAAATAATAAAGATTTCCCTCTAATTTCTTATACAAACCCACCCAATCTCCCACTTCATCTTCACTAAAATACATTGTAGTTATTCCAACATCTTCCCTGCTATCTCTAGAATCTTACCAAGGCACCCCAAGATCCTAAGAAGCCTCTCTCAAGCCACTACCAAGCCATTGGGATCGCACTTCCAAGTAAGGGATTTTCACATTCATTATTTATATCCATGTTTCCTTATGTCATTATGACCATTTATTTTGAATTATAAATGTCAGGGTATGATTTAAAACCTCCCTAATACATCCATTTCATGTTTGAAAAATGATAGATCCCCTTTCTCTCTCATTAATGCCACACATGTACACCCATTACCATGTTGAAATTCCGTAAGGAATTTCACTCTCCTCATTTACATTCAAGCAATTCTTTTCTATTACATATCTATGTTCCATTAAATCTGTTGGGACATGTATCTATTTAACCCCATTAATGTCCATTTTATTTTCATAAGAAGATACACCCATTTCTCTCTCATCAACCATTTTTATGAATTCTCATATCACGCTATTATGCTGTCGAAATTGCACCACATTTTTCCAAGACAAGATCATAGTATAGTGAATAACATACCCATGTCACTATCAATGGTATTCCCCTTTATACACATATACATATTGAATAGTAATATAATGTATTTATTCCACATTACATAATCTTGTAATAACATAGGATTTTGATTGATTCAATGTTATTTGATCCATGTGGCACACTTATGCATGAACTGAAATGTTTAAGAAGGGTGCGCCCTAACACCGCTCCAATGCTTTTGGTAAAGTATAGTATCATGATATGTCATGTGAAATTGGTTTTGACTCATGAGAATTAATATGCAACAAGGGTTTACTCGTGCTTCATGTGCAATGAGGGTTTACTCATGCTTCAGGTGCAATGAGCCTTGGCTCTTACTAATTCCTTGTTAAGTGTTTTTGCCACGTCTCCATGTTATGATTATCATGATTTATCAAGCATTTATGTTCATGTTTCTTTTCTGTTCCATTTATATTCCTTTTTCCTAATAAATATTATATTCCTCTTGTTATTCCAAGTTTATTCCATTCCTCGGCTTTATATATCACCCCTTTCATATGTATGTCCTCAGGTTATCCCATGAAAATGCTAAGTATGAGGGAAGGTTGTGGTCATGTAAATGAAATTTTCAGTAAAGATGTTGTGTTTAATTTTTAAAATTGTAATGTAATGTTCCTAAGAATAAAATACATGAGACCATTTGATCTTTAATGTTTTATCGATTGACGGTTTTATGTAATAAATCATGTTTAATTATGTAATAAAGAACATGGTTGTCATAGATGGTATCAAAAGGTTTGTTTAGTTATTTTTGGGATTAGGATTATAAAACCCTAGTGAATCACCAGAGACCAGAATAAGTATAAAAAATATCTATACATTTTAAATAGTATTTATTAAGCGGTTTTTTGAGAAAATACATCCCTGTTTGGATATGAGCTGGTGGAGGCGGCTCTGGTACATATGTACCTAAGAGTGAAAACTCTGACAAGGAGTTTTGGGCTTGACCCAGGGTATCCTGGTACATGAATACGGTCATTGTTGCACTCTTGGTTACGACACTCCTTGAGGATATGATTTGGTAAATTAACAAGCTTAGTATGAACTATTATAAAGGGAATTTACAAAAATGCCTCTAAGAATACATTTTAGAAAGTAGATCATGAATATCATAGAGTGAAGCCTATAGATTCATATGTTATTGAAATAAAAGTAATTTATAAGTCATCTATTTTTTTCTTTGGATTCCCCTCTATGTGTTCAATAGTTTAATGTACTAATCCCATGTCTTTATCGGATAAGGTAGAAACAAAATCAATATATGGATGGTAGGGTTATCATTCATAGTTCTACACATTATTTTATATCCCAATGGTTTAGTATAACAATCCTAAAACCACCAAAAATCAGGGAAGTAAAGATGTCAGTGAGTACAGAAAATGGGGAAATCATTGCATCCCATGAATAAAACTCCTTGCTTATCATAATCAGTGGATTGAAATTCCTAGAGAACCTCATCATACTCCCTCTAGTGGAACTTGATGCAATTCTTGGCATGGATTGGCTTTCCCTATATATAGCCAACATGAATTTTCGTGATAGGGAAATCACTCTCCATGTGGAGAATCGACCGCCGATTCGGTACAAGTGTAATGATGATGAATCTTTTTTAGTTCCCTCATCTTAACCATGGATATTTCTGCCCTATGAGCATGTGTATCTGGCTCAGATGACTAAGTCTAAGGGGAAAACTTCCCTTGAAGACATTCGTATTGTGAAGGAATTTGCTGAAGTGTTTCCCAAGGAATTGTCTGGTCTTCCTCCTAGAAGAGATGTTGAATTATCAATTGATATTATACCTGGGTAATTGCCAATATCCAAGACCTCCTATAGAATGGATATTTTGGACCTTGAGGAGTTGAATAAACTACTACAGGAGAATTTGGATAAAGGGTTTATACGAACAAGTGCTTCACCATGGGGTTCACCAGTCCTCTTCATCAAGAACAAGGATGGGTCAATGCACCTTTACATCGATTATCATGAGCTTAATAAAATAACGATAAGGGAAAATTATTGTCTCCCATGAATTAATGACTTGTTCGATCAGCTGTGTGGAGAACAATACTTCTCCAACGTAGATTTGTGGTCAGGATATTATCATGTAAGGGTGAAGAAAGAAGATATCCCCAAGACTACATTCAGTACAAGATGCAGGCACTATGAATTCATATTAATACCTTTTAGACTCACAAATCCTCTATGAATCATCATGGAATTGATGAATACTCTCTTTAGAGATTACCTCGACAAATTTTTGGTAGTCTTTATAGATGATATCTAATATACTCCAAAACCAAGGAGGATCATGATGAGTATCTAAGAACTGTACTATAGACCTTGTGAATGGAGAAGCTCTATGAGATGTTCAAAAACTGTGAGTTCTGGTTGAAGGAGGTATAATTCTTGGACCATATAATCACAAAAAATAGGATATATGTGGATCCCTCCAAGATAGTTCCAATAGAGGGATGGATGAGGCCCTCATCGGTAACAGATATCCATAGCTTCTTGTGGTTTGTAGATATTATCAATGATTTGTGAGAAATTTATCATGATTGAAAAACTCTCTTAACAAGCTAGCTCGAAAGGGAGAAATGTTTTCATAGAGTGATGAATGTGAAGAAAGCTTCAAGGAGTTAAAAATGTGGCTTATCACTACGCCTTTTCTCACTTTACCCGCAAGTGGAGAACGTTTTATGGTATTCAGTGATGCTTCGGAGAAGGTCTTGCACTGTGTGTTGATACAGAATGAAAAAGTCATTACATATTTTTCAAGGTAATTGAAAGTTCATAAGAAGAATTATCAAACACATGATCTCGAGTTGGTTGCGGAGATCTTTGATTTAAAATTTTGGTGGTGTTATCTCTTTGGGGAGAAGTGTGAAATATATAAAGTCCACAAAATCCTCAAGTATATATTCACACAGAAAGAGTTGAACATGCACCAATAATGATGGTTATACATGGTCAAATACTATGACTGCTCAATCCCTTACCACCTAGGGAATGCGAAAGAGGTGGAAGATTATCTAAATATAAATTACCCGATGATTCTATCATTAATGAGAATTGAAAAGGATCCAATCTTCTATGATTTTTTGAAGATGGACATGAGAATCATAAAGAATGGAAAATCATCAATCCTTTCACAAATGATTGCTCAACCTTTGGAAAAGTTAGTGGATACTCAAAAGGATGATGTGGGAATTCAGAAGAAAGTAGAAGCTTTTAGAAAAGGGAAATCTTCATATTTCAATGTTAATGAAGAAGTAATTATGAGATTTAGGAAAAGTCTATGTGTTCCATCTGTCCGGTGCTAAAGAAGGAACTTTTGGATGATGCAGATAGATCAAATTTCTCTATTCACCCAGGAATCACAAAGATGTATCAAGATATATAAGAGCATTACTGGTGTGATAATATGATGAATGACATCAATGAATATACATCAAAGTTACTGGTGTGTTAGAAAGTGAAGGAATATTGGCATAAGTCTAAGGGGATGATTCAACCATTTCCCATACCAGCATGGAAATGGGAGTACATCACCATGGAAATTTTCACTGAACTTACAAAGACATCCAAAGTCAAAAATGCAGTCTGGGTTGTTGCGGATCGTCTTAAAAAGTCTACACACTTCATTACTATTTGGGAGGATTTCCAATTAGATCAACTGACACGGATATACATCAAATATGTGGTAAGGCTACAAGGGGAACCACTATCGATTGTATCAGATCAATATCTAGATTCACCTCTATGTTTTGGAAGAGTCTTAAACATGCTCTGTATACTGAGATGAAATTCACTATGGCTTATCATCCTCAAACTGATGGCCAATCCGAGTGGACTATCCAAACACTTGAGGACATGTTGAGATCATGCTCAATGGACTTCAAAGGAGGATGGGATCAACATCTTCCATTTGATTAATTATCTTACAATAACAGTTTCCTCTCGAGCATTCGAATGACACCATATGAAGCCCTATATGGGAAGAGGTGAAGAACACCGGCATGTTGGGATGATGTTGATGAGCATAATCTTCTAGGACTAGAAATGGTTGAATAAATGATAGAGAATGTGAAAACCATTCAGTAACCTACCAAGGAATCCCAGAGTCGACATAAGTGTTATGAAAATTACCATTGACAATACATTGATTTTAAAGTTGGTGACAATGTATTTCCATTCATATCTCCATGGAAGAAGGTCATGAGGTTTGGATAGAAGGGGAATTTATGTCCAAGACTTTGGGTTCACACTTCCAAGTAAGGGATTATCACTTTCCTTATTTATGTCCAAGTTTCCTTATATTTTTATACCCTTTTACTTCAATTATAAATGTTGGGTTATGATTTTAAACCTCCCCCATACTTCCCTCTTCATTTTTTAATAATGATAGATCCTCCTCCTCTCTCATTAATTCCTCCCATGTACACCCGTTAACATGAAGAAATTCCGTAAGGAATTTCTCTCTCCTCATTTACATTCAAGAAATTATTTTGTATTACATATCTAAATTCCCTTTAATTTGTTGGGACATGTATCTATATTACCAACTTACTTTCCATTTCATGTTTATATGATGAGACACTCATTTCTATCTCATCAACCATTTTTATGAATTTTTATGTCACACTGTTATGCGGCCGAAATTGTACCATGTTTTCCCAAGCCAAGATCAAAGTGTAGGGAATACCATACCCACATATCTATCTAGGATATTCACTTTTATTCACATATACATATTACATAGTACTTTCATGTATTTATTCCACATTTCTTAATCATGGAATAACTTATGATGTAGATTGATTCCATGTTATATGATATATATATGACACACTTATGAACTCCTATAACATCCTATAATACCAAAATATGTATACCCCATCAAAGTTAATATGATATGTCCATGAAGAAATTGCCTCTATCTTAAGTGGATCATCAACCATACCTTACTAAGATGTAACATACACAAAAAAATGCACCAAATTAGTATATAAATAATACATGGAAAATAATAAAAATAGTTGATGTCATTGAAGAACCTCAAAGAGAGATCTTTTATTCCCTAAAATCATAGTCTTCTAGCCTTGAACAAACCAAAAAGTTATTCATGAACATAACCACAAATCCATCAATTAAATCATGAAATAACAAGTTCATCGATTACATGAAAATAGAATGGAAATTCATTACTTTAAATTTCATCGCTATGAGATATAAATATCCATAACAATACCTAAAACTAGTATTTAAAATATCCTCTCTTGTAAACCTCATCATATGATATATGAAATAAAAAAAATCTTTAAGAACATGTTATTTCCCATAAAATTATCAAAACTAATATCAGTACACAAGAAGGTATTTTCTTCATTATTATCACATTGTTTTATTGAGGATAATATATAAAACATCACATGCCACTAGTATCCATATTTGTAAACAATATCGGAGCACCCCGAAGTGATATGTTGGGTAGTATGAATCATTTTTTCAATTTATATTTGATATAATTTTAAAACACTGATAGATGTTAGGTAACTATTATAAATCGAACATAAAATTTAGGGTAACACCAGATTTTATATCTGCTTTAAATTTGATTTCATAGTGATGCTGGAGTGTTATAATCAATTCAATTTTGGAAACTCCTCCACAACTATCATAAACTCTTTCGAATTCACATTTTCATATCCCAATATCAATGTGAATAATATTTTAAATAGAGGAATCAAAAATTGATAATATATATAATAATTACAGAATTACATGATTATATACCACTTATATACATATAATAGAAAACTTTATCCTATAAAAGAAATCATTTGAAAAAATAGAGTAGAACCAATCTATTCAATGTATTAAATAATATGGTGGCATCTTCAATAAGAAGAGGTCACCCACTACTAATACTTCCCCATATTATTTGTAATCGCTCATACACAACATACAACCTAGAATGGCATCTAATAGGAATGGATAAAACAAATGGAACATACTGGATATCCCACATAATTAATAATTCTAGGACTAAGGTAAGTGAAGTGAAGGGGATAGAATCTCCCAAATCAATAGGAGGATTGAAAATAGTAAAGTAGTAAGAAATATTATCTAAAATTTTGTTGGGTCCTCCACGATATGAAATATCCATCATGTAAAACTAGAAATAGCTTCTATTACTATTTCAACCTCATTGATAACAACTAACACCGCATCCATATTTAATGTTGGGAATCTGAGGACATGGATCATTTTTATTCTATCCTCAACCTACTCCATCACCCTTGTATAGTTCAAATCCAAAGACTTATCTTTTACTCGTAAATCCTAAGAGAAAAATATTTCTAAGTTATTATCTAATGATATACAGAGAACTTTGTATTGTTTTTCACTAATGCTGTTAATTTTCCTTAATTATATAAAATAAAATACCACTATAGAAATCCTATTAGAATTCAACGATTTTATTTGTCCAATGAAATGATTGAATGAGGGTTTTGAGAAACCCCACTCCCACAAAAATCATGAGTTCTAATAAGAACAAGCACCCATATCAATAAAATTATTATATTCAACATTATTTTAAATTATATCTCATGACAAATTGATCCATGTCAATTCATCCTCAATCACATATAATTTTTTAACGCCTAAATATTAGAGAAAACATTAATTTAATTAGCTAAAATTGATAATATATATGGAAATAAACCTTATAATGTTGTGTCCTAAACTAATAATAATGAAGAATATTAGCAGAAAATTGTTGTAAATTTTAAAAAAATACTTCAAACCCACTCAAAATAGAACATTAATATAAAAGGGTGAGTGAATCTAGAATCCGAACATCATTTATCATTCAGGAAAATAAATAAACTTAGAATAATATTTATAACTTTTTCTGCATGACCTCAGACATATCTTGATCACCATGATAAAAATTACACCATTTATTGGCCACAAGTCTAAATAGGATTACAACTAAACAAATTTAGTACTCAATCATCATATGAATTAACCTGATGATTATTTATGAAAAACAATATAAAACTATTTTTCATGAAAAAAATAATCCCTTATAATTATGTAGTCCCCCCACTGAAACTAACAAAAGATATCTCACTAAGAACAATCCTCCTTAGGACCTTATTACCCATGATCTATTAGAATGTCCATATATACTTTAGTAATCTAAACCGTAGAGGGTTAAAATCAACTATTAATCAAAAAAACATGTAATATTAGGAAACATAATTAACTTATTGTATTTAAAATTAAAAAAACATTAATTTCAACGAGATACACCCAATTAATGAAAAAGTGAAAACATGCATCATGCATGTACCACACATAGGCCTCTACATCGTAATACATATTGTCAATATCTATAATGTCTGACCAGGTTATGGTATTTTCATTAGATAATAGGGGACCTATCATCATCCTACTAGGACCCCTATTCCATGTCACATTATAATATTGAATGAAATTATTGAGAAACAAAAAAGTTAATTTTTTTCTATAGCTATTAACAAAATAATTCATTATAACCCTTGTCCCATATATTTAATACTGATTTTTTGTAACCATCCACCACTAAAATACCTATTGATTTGGTGGTGAAGAAAAGAGTGACCCTTTATGCTTATATTTGATAGAAATGGGTAAGGAGCTAGAATCAATGTTATACTATACGAAATATAGGAGGACTTATCCTCTATAACTCAAATAAATCCAAAAAATCCCACCAAAAAAGAAAAATTTCTACATATGATGACACTATAATCCCAAAAAGTTCATTTAATGACATATAAAATAAATAAATATTTAAATTGAATACAGTAATAAAACCTCTATGATAAAATAAACTACAAATCAAAACAAATACAAAACCATGAACAATAATTACTAACCTAATAACTGAATATATAATGAAGGTATATAAAAATACTATTTAATGCTTGAGTTAGTTTCCTATTATACTTGATAAGTTCCTTTCCATAAAATCCAGTTTAAATTTTGAATAAGAATACTAAAACCAAATTGTATAAAGAATAAATCAAAATCATTCAAGTCTCCTTTTAATGACAACTGATATCGCAAAAATCTCATAAAATATCCACCTACATGTATAATAATATAGAAATAATGAAACTATATAAACAAAATGTAATATGTGAATGTTTTGAGATAAAAAAAATATTCAGATAGGTTCCTAATTGTTTCCATCGTTATCAATGATCAATACCTCAAGAAATTAATAATAAACCCATATAATATCAAGATAGGATATTACTAATTTCACTTATAATCAGTATAATTAAAAATTAAATTTTTCTATATACTCAAGTAGATCAATTTATGATTCTAAAGTTGTTTCATCTTCCATTTTGATGGAGTTCAAAATGAGTATTTCTCTATATATCACCACATGTTCTCTATGACCACCAAAATTTCATTCATAAAACATTAAGAGTTAGGATGGTAGAAAATATCTAACACATTTTTTATAATTAGTTTAAAACTGCATACTCATTCCCATAATGTAACAAAATCCATTTTGATTGATATCTCATGAATTAGGTTTCCTTAATTATTTCATCGAACTATATTATTGAAAAATCATTATTTAAATACTTGAAAAGAACTTGTTGATAAAATTTAATGACAATGCTCATAATCATATAGTTCCATTCCAATAAAGGTGTTTTAAATATAAACATAAATTAAATTGTATGTGAGATATCCTTTCATGAATTATTCATTAATTTAATATCACTTATGATTCACCCAATGTATCTAGTCAAATCATGAGTACATTTAATCATCATTCATTAAGTTACAAGGAACATGAAAGGAACAAGTAAAAGGGACAAAGAGAATCCCAAAAGGGAGAAAGGAGTAAAGGAGGTCTAAAATAATGTAGGCCTAGGGAATCCCCTATGATTAGATTCCTCCCGTCAGGAGGAATGGAAGGCTCCTCCGGAGGAGAAAACACACTGAGACCTTGCACTAAAATAGAGGCTAGAGAATTTTCAACCTTGTTTCCCTCCCACCAAGTGTGAAAAAAGATAGTTCCACTATTGATGATGTTCCAGCACCTCCTTAGAATATAGGTAACTGACCAGGGGGTGAAGCGCTTATAATTCCTGGAGTCATGGAGGATGAGAGAATCAGTCTCAATTGTGCCAAGAGTGAGACCTCGATGCCTGTAGAGCTGAAGACCCATGATCTTAGACATGGCCTCTTCCAGGAGGGAGTGACCCATATTAAAATGAGAATAAAAGGCGAGGTTGAAATTCCCTCTAGGGTCCCGAACCACACCGTTTCCCTTCATGTCATCTGAGGAAAACGATCCATCAAAGTTGAGCTTTAGTAAGAGTGGGTGGGGATTCCATCTGACCAATTGACCATACTTAAGAGGACTCTTATCAGGAAGAACATCCTGAATAATGTGGAGAGAGGGGGACTCACACTATTTGTTTCATGAGAGAATGTGGTCAAGGAGGTAAAAACTAGTCCAAGACACTACATTTCTACCAGAGCACTGAAACCCCTCATACCTAGCTTGGTTCCAAGCCATGAAAATGAACTAGTGGCACGAGATGAGGATCATGGCGTGAAAATTACTCTTCATTTCACCACCACAATCACCATGGAACCAACGATAGGGAAAGGGGTGGTTCCTTAGTGCTTTTATTGAAAAGCCTGTGAAGTCTCCAAAAGCCCGCCATACCTGGCATGCCCAGTCACTTCTAAATAAGAGGTGGGAAGATTTTTCCTCCCTGGGAACCCTACAATACAGACAACGTGAGTCTAGGATGATGCCTGATCGCTTCACATTCTAATCCGTAGCTATTTCCCTATGCCTGATGTTCTAGAGAAATAATTGCATTTCACAGGGGTGTATTTAACCCAAACAATTAATCCCCATGGTTCATTCTAGTTTGTACTAGTATGAACCCTCTTTTAATCCTTATATTAAAACATACCTATAGAATATGCGGTGAAGACACATCGATCTGGATCATCCAAGGGGTCAATCATATCTGAGTCCTGGTGTTGTGCGTTGTCCATCACCACACTGATAAACTCTGGAACCTTCTCAACTCCATGAAAGTTATTTGGGTACTGAGGAATCCTAGAAACCCAAGAATAGATCTATATCAGTTTTGGTGATAGAAGGAGATGTCCCCCACCCCCACAATCCATCTGGAAAAGGGTTATAGGGGCTGAATGTGGGAGAGAACTGCAATATAGAGCGGAAACTGGCGAGCATTTGGCCAGTTACCCCTTCCACTAAAACAGTAAACCATGAACTTGCCACAGAGTGTGCGCCCCTCCCTATCCACCTAGGATAGCTTTTCTTGTATGCCATGTAGCGTATCAGAGATTCTCCTAACACCAATTCTCCCTCCTACACAGGCTTGGAAAGCCTATCCCATGCCTATAATGACCCAAAAAATCATCAATGAAAGTTCCCCTTGGTCTTTTAAAATGTCCTATTATGGTTATGTAAAATGTATGCACATATTTAGTTTTTTTGGGGAATTTAAAACACCATTAATAATTGTGACCATTTCAAATATGGCCATTAAACAATGATCACATGATTAGTATAAATATAGGGCTTTAACAAATCAAATTTACTCATACAAAGGAAGTGATGACCTCATCCAGTAGACTTGCCCCATATGAAACCCATTGTTTGTATCTCATAAAGGAGGTTGTGTCATTGGGCTTCACTCTTGACCAGGCACAAGTCGGGCTTGAATATGTTAAGCTTGAGCAAAACTGCCTATAGGCGAAGTGGAAGAAGATAGAGATTACCACTCGAGCAATGTTATCCGAGCCACCCAAAGTGTCTTTCACCATCGCACAACTTACCCTAAGGTATTATTTAGGTTTTTTAAGGGGTTATGTAATAATACCCTAGTATTACTATTTTTTACATTATTCTTTTATAGATAATATAAATTATTTTTATTTCTGTTACTTTATAAATAGTTTTCAAAGCATAAATAATATTTTTAGTTAATATTCAACTAAAAGAGACATTTTGATGAATTAATGGATTATGAATAATATTATATTTTACTAAAATATTATTATTATTTTTGAATTACTTTTTATTAAATACAAATTATCGTATAATTTTATGAAAGTAATTTTAATTTTTATTATGGTTTGAATGCTATTTTCTTCAAAACCCATGTTTTTTGATAAATGTCACTTTATATTATAAAAGTAAAAATTTACATATTTATAAAATTATTTATATAAAATTAATATTATTTTTCGAATCAGGACGTTGAAATTATCCAAAGGTGAATTTTTCATAATTTTCTGATACAGTCGAATTTTTGGGTAAAAATTAAATATCGTTTAAATATATAATGTGTTTATGAAATTATAATGACCCAATAGTGATGTAATAAATTACTATAAATATTATGTTTTTTCAATATATGATTTACCATTAATATTATGTGAGTTTGGTAAAGTTTGATTTATTTTTCAAAGATTTAGTGGACCCTTTAAGGCTTATAAAACATTTTGTCTTTTTAAATTGTTTTCCATGAGAGTGTGACACACCTCCACGTAATGAACAATATTATTTTAAGAAGTTCTCCCATTGGAAAAATAAAATATTTTTTTCCAATCCCCTTAAGAAAAAACCATGTTCCAAAATCGTGGGATGGTTTGTTGTTTTGATTAGTTTAATGTGTGGTGTCCCAAACCTAAATAAAAAAGAATTCCCTCTGTTTTATTATATAAACCCACCCAAGCTCCCACTTCATCTTCACTCAAATACATTTTATTTCGTCCAAACTATTCCCTAATTGCTCTAGAATCTTCCCAAGGAACCCCAAGATCTGAATAAGCCTCTCTCAAGCCACTACCAAGCCATTGGGATCACACATCCAAGTAAGGGGTTTTCACATTCATTATTTATGTCCAAGTTTCCTTATGTCGTTATGCCCTTTTATTTTCAATTATAATTGTCAGGGTATGATTTCAAACCTCCCTTATAATTCCCTCTTCAAGTTTGAATAATGAGAGATCCCCTTTCTCACTCATTAATGCCACACATGTACACCCATTACCATGTTGAAATTCCGTAAGGAATTTCTCTCTCCCCATTTACATTCATGCAATTCTTTTCTATTACATATCTATGTTCCATTAAATTTTTTGGGACATGTATCTATATAACCCCCTTACTATCCATTTCATGTTTCTATGATGAGACACCCATTTCTCTCTCATAAACCATTTTTATGAATTCTTATATCACGCCGTTATGCTGCCGAAATTGCACCACATTTTTCCAAGCCAAGATCATAGTATAGTGAATACCATGCCCATGTCTCTATCAATGGTATTCACCTTTATTCACATATACATATTGAATGGTATTTTAATGTATTTATTCCACATTCCATAATCTTGGAATAACTTAGGATGTTGATTGATTCCATGTTATTTGATCCATGTGGCACACTTATGCATGAAATGAAATGATTAAGAAGGGTCTGCCCTAACACCACTCCAATGCTTTTGGTAAAGTATAGTATCATGATATGTCATGTGAAATGGGTGTTGACTCATGAAAATTATTGTGCGACAAGGTTTTACTCTTGCTTCATGTGCAATTAGGGTTTAATCATGCTCCATGTGTAATGAGCCTTGGCTCTTGCTAATTCCATGCTAAGTGTTGTTGCCACATCTCCATGTTATGATTATCATGATTTATCATGCATTTATGTTGATGTTTATTTTGTGTTCTATTGATATTCCTTTTGTCTAATAAATATTATATTCCTCTTGTTATTCCACTTTTATTCCTTTACTCATCTTTATAGATCACTCCATTCATATGTATGTCCTCAGGTTATCCCTTGTAATGATAAGTATGAGGGAATGTAGTGGTCATGTAAATGAAGTTTTCAGTAAAGATGTTGTGTTTTCTATTTAAAATTGTTATGTAATGTTCCTAAGCCTCAAATACATTAGACCATTTAATATTTCATGCTGTATCAAGTTATAGTTTTATGTAATAAATCATGTCTAAGTATGTAATAAAGAACACGGTTTTCATAGTTGGTATCAAAGGATTGGTTTAGTTATTTTTGGGATTAGGATTAGAAAACCCTAGTGAAGCCCTAGAGACCAGACTAAGTATAAAAAAATACCTCAAAATTTTAAAGAGTAATGAGTAAGCGGTTTATCGTAAAAATACATCCCAGTTTGGATATGAGCAGGTAGAGGTGGCTCTGGCACATATGTACATAAGAGTGAAAAATATGACAAGGAGTTTTGGACTTGACCCAGGGTATCCTGGTACATGACTACGGTCATTGCTGCACTCTTGGTTACGACACTCCGTGAGGATATGATTTGGTAAATTAAAAAACTTAGTATGAACCATTATTAAGGGAATTTTAAAAAAAAATTCCTCTATGAATACATTTTAGAAACTAGATCGTGAATAGGATAGAGTGAAGCCAATAAATTCATAAGTTATTGAAATAAAAGTAATTTATAAGCCATATATTTTTGTCTTTGGATTCCCCTCTATGTGATTAATAGTTTAAATTACTCATCCCATGTCTTTATTGGATAAGGTAGAAACAGAATCAATATATGGAAGGTAGGGTTATAGTTCATAGTTCTACACATTCTTTAATATCCCGAAGGTTTAGTAGAACAATCCTGACACCACCAAAAATTAGGGAAGTAACGATATCGGTGAGTAGGGAAAATGGGGAAATCATTGCATCCCATGAATAAAACTCCTCGCCTATCATAATCAGTGGATTGAACTCCCTAGAGAACCTCATCATACTCCCTCTATCTGAATTTGATGCAATTCTTGGCATGGATTGGCTTTCCCTATATATAGCCAATATGAATTGTCGTGAAGGGAAATCACTCTCTATGTCGAGAATCGACCCCAGATTCTGTACAAGTGTAAGGAGGATGAATCTCCTTTAGTTCCCTCATCTCAGGCATGGATATTACTGCCCTATGATCATGCATATATGGCTCAGATGACTGAGTCTATGGAGGCAACCATCCTTGAAGACATTCCTATTGTGATGTAATTTTTTGAAGTGTTTCCCAAGGAATTGTCCGGTCTTCCTCCTAGAAGAGATGTAGAATTATCAATTGATATTATACCTGGGGAATTTCCAATATCCAAGACCTCCTATAGAATGGCTATTTTGGACCTTGAGGAGTTGAAGAAACAACTACAGGAGAATACGGATAAAGGGTTTATACGACCATGTGCTTCACCATGGGGTTCACCAGTCCTCTTCATCAAGAACAAGGATGGGTCAATGCACCTTTACATCGATTATCGCGAGCTTAACAAAATCACGATAATGAAAAAGTATCCTCTCCCATGAATTGATGACTTGTTTGATCTGCTGTGTGAAGCAAAATACTTTTCCAAGGTAGATTTGCAGTTGGGATATTATCATGTAAGGGTGAAGAAAAAAGATATCCCCAAGACTACATTGCGTACAAGATACAGGCACTATGAATTCATAGTAATGCATTTTGGAATCACTAATGCTTTATGAATATTCATGGACTAGATGAATACTGTATTTACATATTACCTTGGTAAATTTGTGGTAGTCTTTGTAGATGATATTCTAATATACTCCCAAACCAAGGAGGATCATGAGGAGCTTCTAAGAACTGTACTATAGACCTTGTGAATGGAGAAGCTCTATGAAAAGTACAACAAGTGTGAGTTTTGTTTGAAGGAGGTCTAATTCTTGGACCATATCATCACAAACAATGGGATATATGTGGATCCGTCCAAGATAGCTGAAATAAAGGGATGGATGAGGCCCACATCGGTAACAAATATCAATAGATTCTTGCAGTTAGCTAGATATTATCACCGATTTGTGAGAAATTTCTCACTATTTTCAAACTCTCTTAACAAGCTAACTCGTAAGGGAGAAAAGTTTTCTTGGAGTGATGAATGTGAAGAAAGCTTCAAGGAGTTGAAAAGGTGGCTTATAATTGCGCCTTTTCTCACTTTACCCGCAAGTGGAGAACCTTGTGGTGTATTCAGTGATGCTTCGAAGAAGGGCATGCATTGTGTGTTGATGCAAAATGAAAAAGTCATTGCCTATGCTTCAAGGTAATTTAAAGTTCATGAGTAGAATTATGAAACACGTTATCTCGAGTTTGCTACGGATATATTTTCTTTAAAATTTTGGCGGCGTTATCTCTTTGGGGGGAAGTGTAAAATAAATATAGACCACAAAATCCTCAAGTATATATTCACACAGAAAGAGTTGAACATGCGCCAACAATGATGGTTAGAGATAGTCAAATACTATGACTGCTCAATCCCTTACCACTCTGGGAATGAGAACAAGGTAGAAGATGCTCTAATTATAAAGTACCCAATGATTCTATCATTAATGAAAATTGAGAAGGATCCAATCTTCTGTGATTTTATGAAGATGGACATGAGAATCATAAAGAATGGAAAATCATCAATCCTTTCACAAATGATTGCTCAACCATAACTATGGGAAAAGTGGTTTTTTGCGACGGGGCAATTGCGACGGGAATATATATTGTCACAAAAGGTCTGACGAACAATGTATTTGCGATTGGTCCTGTCGCAACTACCCTTTTAACTGCCAACTGTAATTAATGCAGCGGGGGTATTTGCGATGGGCCCCATCACAAAATCCTGGCGACGGTAAATAAAATTTGTGACGGGAAAAGCTGCCCGTCGCAAATAGTATGTCGGCAGGTGGTATTTGCGACGGGACCCGTCGCAAATACCCTTTTAATCGCTGACTGTAATTAATGCGGGCGATGGTATTTGCGATGGGTATCCTATCGCAACTAACCTCGTCGCCACTAATCTAACCTATATATACCCCAATCATTTTTTTCCAAATCACTCAGATCTTTATCTCCCTTTCTCTTGATTCTCCAATTTTAAGGAAAAAAGTTTTGTTAGTTAAATTTTTTTATACGAGAGCAATTGGAAGGCGCCAACAGCTTCAGAATATCCAAGTTTAAGGTATTTATATTTTATTTATTTATATTTATTTCATTTTTTTATTAATTTTAATTGTTGTTTATTAGTTGTAATTAAATTAGATTTAAATTTATTTTTAGTTAGAAATTGATATTGATAGTGATAATTATAAATAATTAGTGTTAATTTGCAATAATTAGAGATTATTATAGATAATTAGCGGAATTTTGTTATAATTAGGGGTAATTTGTAATAATTAGATATAATTAATAATAATTAGAAATAATTGGTAATAATTAGATATAATTTGTAATAATTAGATATAATTTTGTATATTTAGCAATAATTAGATATAATTAGGAATAATTAGGTATAATTAGCAATAATTAGGTATAATTATCAATAATTAGGTATAATTAGCAATAATTAGGTATAATTAGCAATAATTAGGTATAATTAGCAATAATTAGGTATAATTAGCAATAATTAGGTATAATTACAAATAATTAGGTATAATTACCAATAATTAGGTGTAATTGGAAATAATTAAGAATAATTAGGAATAATTAGCAATAATTAGGAATAATTAGCAATAATTAGGAATAATTAGCAATAATTAGGAATAATTAGCAATAATTATAAATAATTAGCAATAATTAGCAAAAATTAGGGATAATTAGCAATAATTAGGAATAATTAGCAATAATTGGGAATAATAAGAAATAATTAGGAATAATTAGCAATAATTAGGAATAATTAGCAATAATTAGGAATAATTAGAAATAATCAGGAATAATTAGGAATAATTAGGAGTAATTAGGAATAATTAGAAATAATTAGGAATAATTAGCAACAATTAGCAATAATTAAAAATAATTAGCAATAATTTGGAATAATTAGCAATAATTAGGAATAATTAGGAATAATTAGCAATAATTAGCAATAATTAGAAATAATTATCAATAATTAGCAATAATTAGCAATAATTAGCAATAATTATCAATAATTAGTAATAATTGGAAATACTTAGAAAAATTAAGAATAATTAGGAATAATTAGAAATAATTAGCAATAATTAGGAATAATTAGCATTAATTAGGAATAATTAAGAATAATTAGGAATAATTATCAATAATTTACAACAATTAGGAATAATTAGCAATAATTAAGAATAATTATGAATAATTAGAAATTATTAGCAATAATTAGCAATAATTAGAAAAAATTACCAAAAATTACTAATAAATACCAATACTTACTAATAAATTCTTATAATTAGGAATAATTAGGAATAAATAGGAATAATTAGGAATAATTAGGATTAAATAGGAATAATTAGAAATAAATAGGAATGAATTGTAATAATTAGGAATACATAGGAATAATTTTTTATAATTAGGAATAAATTGTAATAATTAGGATTAAATAGTATTTAATATGAATAAATAGGAATAAATTGTAATAAATAGTAATAATTAGTAATAAATTGTAATAATTAGGAATAAATTTTAATAAATAGGAATACATTGTAATAATTAGTAATAAATTGAAATAATTAGTAATAAATTGTAATAATTAGTAATAAATAATAATAACTTTTAATAAATAATAATTACTAGTAATAAATAGAAATAATTAGTAATAAATAGTAATAAATAGTAATAAATAGTAATAAATAGTAAATATAATTATATCTAATTATTAAAAATAAAAAAATTTGTTATAAATATCTATGAAAAAAATATTAATATTATTAAAATATTAAAAAAATTATAAAACATTAAAATTATCAATATTCGCCACAGGATTTGCTCTATTCTTAATATGTTCAAATCTCAAAGGGTCGTCAATTGTCAGGTCATGCACAATAAAAAGTTTGTGTCAGCCATGTCCAATGTAAACTCTATAATTTTCCTTTCTTGGTTGATCACTGGGCAAGTAGCGTTGCAATAGGAAGACCCATGTCATGCCCTTCTCATCTATAAGAATTATCTCACATGACTCCTTGCATAGACCATTCTTCCATGAAAATTTAAGGGAAAGATACTGATGTCCCATCAAATTTTTAAGGAAGAATGATTTATGTAAAGGGAGCAAGATGATTCTTAAAGACGAGAATGACATTACTTTGGTCGTCCTATTGCAACACTACTTGCGAGGTAATCAACCATGCAAGGACAATTATAGAGTTTACATTGGACATGGGTGACACAAATTTTTATTGTGCATGACCTGACAATTGGAGGCCCTTTGAGATTTAAACATGTTAAGAATAGATCAATGCTTGTTGCGAATGTTGAAATTTTTAATATTTTATAATTTTTTTATTATTTTAATAATATTAATATTGTTTTTTCATAAATATTGAAAATATAATTTTTTTATTAGTAATAATTAGTAAACGAAAACTGTTTGGATAATGAGGGGAAAATTTGTAATCATCTCCACAACAATGATTAACAAATTTCCTTTCATTATTCAAGTTGTTCTCATTTTGCTAAGTATTGCTAGGTATCTCTAAAATAGTAATAATTACTAATAATTAGTACTAATTAGTAATAAATTGTTATAATTAGTAATAAATTGTAATAATTAGTAATAATTAGTAATATTTATTAATAATTAGTACTAATTTGTAATAATTTGTAATAATTGGTAATAATTAGTAATAATTAGTAATATCTAATAACAATTTGCATTAATTACCAATAATTAGAAATAATTAGTTAGGAATAGTTAAGAACAATTAGGAACAGTTAGAAATAACTTTTAATAAATTTTAATAAATTTTAAGAACTTGTCACAATTTCCAGTGGATTGACAACACTCCTTTTACTCGATGAATTTTCTTTTTTCAACTCTCACATACTCAAAACACTATGAAAAATGTGCTTCTACGTAGACATATTTAATCTTGTATGCATGAGATTGGATATGCATTCATAGGATCATATTTTTTATAATTTTTTCAGGTGGTGACAGTTGGAAGAAGACGATTCATCGGCAAAAAGGGGGCACTTTTGTCCGACAGATAATTTACTTGCATCTTTCTCACACTAAAATCACAATGAAGAATCTGGTTGGAGGTGCACATATTCATTCTCGTGCATACGATAATGAATATGGGTACCTCAGACCAGATTCTTCATTGTGATTTAGTGTGAGAAAGATGCAAGTAAATGAGGCGTCTGACAAAAGAGGACCCATCAATCCACTAGAAATTGTGTCTCCATTAATTAATGGTAACTATTAAGAAGTTGTTGTAATTATTTATCTACTTTTTTTAGATAGTGTTTTTATAATTTAAAATTATTCAAAAATAGTGATGATTTTATATTTTATGTAGAAAAATATGGAACGAGGATGTCGATATCAGTCATTATTAGATGATTATGGTTGGATAAATTAGCGCAAAAATCCAAATGGTTCTAGTTTAAATTCTGTATATATTGAGAGTGTTGATGCTTTCTTAGAATTTGCATCATCGAAACTATAATATGTTTCAGAAGGCAAAATTAAGTGTCCTTGTAAAAAATGTGCTCTGAGAATGTTTGACACAGTTGACAAGGTTGGGGGATATCTCTTGTGGTTTGGTTTTCAACCAGATTATGTTTTTTGGTGTCAACACAGTGAAATCAGTTCCAGAGAAGATCCTAATAACTTTATTCCAGATCCATCACAGTTTCAGAATTTAGTACATGATGTCGTAGGTCCATCTGTGCAACAAACTGAAACTCACGATGATATTGATTTAACTCCTGAGTTGGCACCATTCGAATTTTATGTGATATTGAGGTTTTCTGAGGATGAATTATATCTTGGTTGCAAGATAAGAAAATTAGAAGCGGTTGAAAATTTTATGGCTATTAAATCAGATAATGCAATGTCAAATAACTATTTTGATCAGATATTTTTTTTGGTTAAAACACTGTTACCTGAAGGAAATGTGTTGCCTGCAAATTACTATGAGATCTAGAGGCTGGTTCGTAATCTAGGCCTTAGTTATCAGATGATTAATGCATGTCCAAGTGATTGCATCTTATATTTTGGGGAAAATGATTCATTGGATAGTTGTACCACATGTGGACAATCGAGGTATAAAGAATCTCAACCAAGGAAGTCTAAATCAATTCCAGTAAAATAGTTGAGATATTTCCCCCTTACACCCAGGTTGCAGCGTTTATTTATGTCTCAGAATACAGCGTCAATGATGTCATGGAACAAAACCAAGATTTCAACTTATAGAAGCCTGAATCATCGTTCTGATGGCGATTCATGGAAACATTTTGATCGTCTGCATCCTTCTTTTGCTATAGAAGCCCAAAATGTGTGATTGGGTCTTTCAAATGATGGTTTCTATCCGTTTGGTTTTTATGGTAGTCAGTATTCATGTTGGCATGTCTATATAAGTCTGTATAATTTTCCTCCAGGGATGTTGATGAAGGATCCCTATATCTTTTTGACTCTGTTAATACCAGGACATCCAAAAAAGAATATTGATGTTTGTTTGAAACCATTGATTGGTGAGTTAAATACATTGTGGAGTGATGGTGTTAATAGATATGATGTTGCTGCAAAACAAAATTTCATATTAAAAGATGCATTGATATGGATGATTAGTGACTTTCCGGCATATGGAATGTTATCTGTTGGGAGTACACATGGTCCAAAATCATGTCCTTACTTTACAAAATACAAAAAAGCCTTTATGCTCATCAATGGAAAAAACATACTATTTTTATTGTCACCGTATATTTCTTCCAACTGATCATCCTTTTAGGAGGAATAAATATCATTTCAGAAAAAGGTACAATTGAAAGGGATGAACCTCCAAAGATGATCTCAGGTACAGAGTTAAAATCAGTTGTATTTTCATTACCTCCCATCACATTTGGACCAACAGTAAACCAACAAAACATTCATGGCCTTGGGAATGAACATAATTGGATAAAACGGAGGATTTTTTGGGATCTTCTGTATTGGTATGATTTGTTGGTCCGCCCCATGTTGGATGTTATGCATATTGAGAGTAAATATTTTTTATAATTTATTTCATACAATTTTGGATACACTAGGTAAGTACAAATATACTATAAAGGCATGATTAGATCTTGCCAAAATTTGCACGTGACCAGAACATGAACTATTTGAAAATGTCAGATCACAGAGGTTAATGAAGCCGAAAGCAGCTTATACACTATCCAAATAGAGTCGCTTATTATTCTTTCATTGGATTATAGATTTGAGACTTCCATATGGCTATGATTCCAATTTGGGCAGATGTTTTAAGAATGGTTATATTACTAGATTAAAAAGTCAATATTGTCATTTTATAATGGAAATACTAATTCCGATTGGATTCAAAAGTTTGTTGAATTTTATGATTTGGGATTTGATAATAGACATATCATATTTTTTGAAGACATTTGTGCTGCGAAAACAGACTACGATGTGCTAAGAAAACTGGAAGAAGATATTGTTGTAATTATATGTAAACTGGAAAAAATATTTCCCCCGACTTTCTTAGACTAAATGGAACATCTGACATTACATTTTCCACATGAAGCTAAATGTGGAGGTCTAGTACAGTTTTGATGGATGTACCCATTCTAGAGATGCATGCAGAAATTGAAGAAAAAAGCACGTAACAAAGCATCAGTTGAAGGCTCAATTAATAAATCTTATTTGCAGGAGGGAATTTCTTTTTTATGCTCTCATTATTTTGAATCTCAATATCCCTTAAAACACAATCGCATGGGACAAAACAAAGGGACTGTTAATGATGAAATGGAAAATCAATAGAAAATTTTTAATCTGCCAAATTTTGGTTTTGGTGGAGTTCATGAATGATGGATTTTAGATGACGAACATCACAGAGCTCATACATATGTTCTGCTCAACTGTGAAAAAATGAAATCATTTTTCTTGTGAGTGCTTCAATCAATTATTCTATAATTTATGTTACAGTATTTAAACTTATTTTATTTGTATGTTATATGATAATCATATCAAGAAACAACTTCCACAAATTACAGCTGCTGCTCTTGAAGAACGCAAACAAAATTATTTTTCTCAATGGTTTCAAAAACTAGTAACATAAATTATTGATGGTTTAATATCAAATCCGTTTATTATTTATTATATTGATAATTGTTTTAAAAAATTTCATATGTCTCAATATGCTGATAAAATTGATAAGCGGCTGTGTATATTGAGTAACCCACAATCAAAAATGGTTAAATATTATAATGCATATGTGGTGAATGGTTTTCAATTTCATACACACAGATACGGGGAATCAAAAAACAATGAACAGTGGAGTTTTCTTCAGAGGATAACATCACATAGAAACTAAAGTTAAATTTTATGGAATTTTGGATGAAATTATTGAGTTGTATTATCTAGGATAGAATTACATAGCAATGTTTAAATGTCAGTGGTTGGATACTAAGAGAGGCTTATGTTTTCATCTGACTCATGGAATCATTGATATTAAATATAAAAGTCTTCTTGCAGTAAATTAACCATTTTTACTGGCTCAACAAGCACATAAAATCTATTATTCAATGTACTTTACTACTTCAAGAAACTTGAGAGATTGGTGGAGCATAATAAAAATGAAATCTCAGGAAAATCAGTTTACTCAAACTAAATATGGTTTCACTAAAGTGGAAGGAATTGAAATTTTTCACGAGACTTCTCAAAATCCATCTGATTCAAAAAGAGACGTGAATATTGATGATGACACCCTACAATTAAGGATTAATGGTGATGAAGAGGTTAATGATGTTACAAATGAATTTTAAATGATAAGAGATGTTGAAACTGAAGCTCATATGGATATTGATGATGCTGAGGAGGAAGATGAAGACATTTACATTGATAGCTATGGAGAAGAGGATAAAGATGAACATTGACACAGTTAAATTCCGGTTATAATCATAACTAATATATATCTATATTAAATAGTTATTTTCAACTATCTGCTAACAACAATAATTTTGTGTTTCAGATGGACTTTGATATATTTTGTGAGTTGCAGGAGGCTAGCCTACCATTGGATGAGGGAGATTTTGGATCATCAGACCCTCCGCCTACTGGCGGTTCAGGGGTACATGGAGGGAGCGCGGTCTTGCACAAATGACGATTCCTGACCCTATCCTTGAGCGACGTCCACATCTTGGTTTCGATCCACAAACATAGAGGTATGGTGACCTGTATATTTTAGTTTTCTTTCATTAATTTATTTATATATATACTAATTGTTTGATTATTTTTTCATTTTTCACTGTTTTATGCATGTAGCTATTGGAAAGGGAGCGCTATCTTGCACAGTTATTTTTCTCATCCATGGATCACATGGGAACAGATTCCTGTTGATGTTCGACACGACATGTTCCATCATTGGATGGTACATAAATAAATAATATTTATTCTGAAATTTATTTTGTTAATAACTTGATATTATAAATTATTTGTTGGGTTTATGGTATCCTATTGATGATATCATGTGCAACACTATCCACGCGGTATGGAAGGTTTTTATATGAGACCATTTCCATCAGTTTTTGCACAATTTGTGAAGGACAACCATTAAGAAAGAATGAGTGATAGAATTTGATGAGTCGTGTAGAGCTCACCGACCAAGTACATTTCATCTCACCTTTGGGATGGATTATGTTTAACCTAGTTGGGTGGTGGATTTAAGAGGAGATCTTCAGTGTGACGGCATAACCAGGGGAGACAGGAGGTGACACATCGAGCTAGTATCCGTACATTCAGTTCGCATAGAGAGAATCTGTTAAGTATATATTTTAAATATTTTATATAACTTTAAATATAAAAATTATATTTTATATTTCTGTAGGAATTAGAGCATCCTGATATTATAGAGTTCGACATTTATCGGAGGACGTACAATGATCCAGACACTAGAGAGATTAGAGGTGATCGCTAGTGTCAGATTGTGGTTAGTATTATTTTTTCAGTCTGACAATTAACTACATATAATATTTTCACAATTTTAATTTTAAATTGGAATTGAAGGATTCATATAAGGCTACAACCTTTCAGACACACGCTGCGGGTCAGGATGAGACGACTGAGCAGACCGGTGCTCACCATTTTGATGAGGTGGCATGGATGCATGTGAATCAGTATGTGTTTGAGAAGGGCCAAGTAGTTGGTATCAGCTCTCATTTGACTCCTGGTACTTATTATGGTACTGTTGCGATGTCAGTATCCAGCTTGATAGGAGCTCATGGAGAGGCATCATCTTCTCGATCACAGTATCAGGAGCTATTGCGAAATCAGGCTGATCTTATAGAGACTTTGTAGAAGCAACATGATGAGATGTGTTGGTGGCAGTAGCAGCTGGAGCAGCCTCATGAGGGGGATCTGCATCGATTGGAGTAGTGACGACAGCAAGAGTATCATGAGCAGATGGAGTATATGTGTCGTCTGACTCGTAGTTTAGGGATGAAGTTTCCTCAACCGCCTCCACATGACCCCCAAGGGATTTTTTTTATTTTAAATACATTTGAATGTAGGTTCTATAATAATATGAACTATTTACAGTTCTTTTCCTTTATATTGGTGGAAATATTGCATAATTTGATTTTTTTAATATTTTATTATTTATTATTAGTATTATATTTTTTAATATTTGTTTATTTTACTAATAATAATAACAATATTTTATAATTTTTTTATATTTTTTGGAAAATATTGAAACTTTTAATAATTTTACTAATATTTTAATTTTTAAATAATATTAATATTAATTTTTTAATAACCATAATTTTGTTAAATATATTCTTTTAGTATTATATTTTTTAATGTTTGTTTATTTTACGAATAATAATAATATTTTATATTTTTTAATTATTTTTATAATAATAATATATTTTATTCATTAATCATATTTTTATTTTAATTTTAATTAATTTTAGTTTTTGCGACGATGTCTTTTGCGACGAGGCCCGGTCGCAAATAAGTGAATTTTTTTTAAGATTAGTATTTGCGACTGGATAATGGGCCCATAAAAATTAGTATTTGCAATGCGCCCAGCGCAAAAGGTTTATGGGTATATAATGTATATAATCGGAATGCTATTTGCGACGGGTAAGTTCCCTTTCGCAAAAACTAATTATGGCGGGCCCATCGCAAAAGGTTTATTTGGGTATATAATGTATATAATCGGAAGGTTTTTTGTGACGGGAAAAAGTCCCGTCGTAAAAGATATATTTTGCGACAGGCCCGTCCCAAATAATATCTGTTGTGATGTCATTTTCTGCAACGGTCTATTTGCGATGGGATCCCGTCGCAAATAGCCCGCTGCATAAAAACAGGAATTCTAGTAGTGCATATCTTTTGGAAAAGTTAAAGGATACTCAAAAGGATGATGTGGGAATTCAGAAGAAATTGGAATCTTTTAGAAAAGGGAAATCTTCGGATTTCAATGTTAATGAACAAAGAATTATGAGATTTAGGAAAAGACTACGTGTTCCATCAAGTCCGGTGCTAAAGAAGGAACTTTTGGATGATGCAGATAGTTCAAATTTCTCTATTCACCCAGGAAACAAAAAGACTTATAAAGATATATAAGAGTATTATTGGTGGGATAATATGATGAAGGAGATCAATGACTATACATCAAAGTGACTGGTGTGTCAGAAAGTGAAGGCATAGAGGTAGAAGTATAAGGGGATGATTCAACCATTGCCCATACCAGCATGGAAATGGGAGAACATCACCATAGACATTATCACAAAACTTCCAAAGACATAAAAAGTCAACAATTCAGTCTGGGTTGTTGCGGATCACCTTACAAAGTATACAAACTTAATTACAATTTGGGAGGATTTCTCATTAGATCACCTGGCATGGATATACATCAGAGATGTGGTAAGGCTGCAAAGGGAACCATTATCGATTGTATCAGATCGAGATATAGATTCACCTCTATGGTTTAGAAGAGTCTTCAACATGCTCTGTATACTGAGATGAAATTCATTATGGCTTATCATCCTCAAACTGATGGAAAATCTGAGCGGACTATCTAAACACCTGAGGACATGTTGAGAGCATGCTCAATGGACTTAAAAGGAGGATGAGATCAACATATTCCACTAGTTTAATTATCCTACAATAACATTTTACACTCGAGCATTCGAATGACACCATATGAAGCCCTATATGGAAAGAGGTGTAGAACACCTGCATGTTGGGATGATGTTGATGAGCGTAATCTTCTAGGACTGGAAATGGTTGAAGAAATAATGGAGAATATGAAAACCATTCAGTAACCTATCAAGGCATCCCATAGTCGACAGAAGTGTTATGAAAATAACCATCGATGAGACCTTGAGTTTAAAGTTGTATACAAGGTATTTCCATTCATATCTCCATGGTAGATGGTCATGAGGTTTGGATAGAAGGGGAAATTATGTCCAAACCTTTGGGATCACAATTCTAAATAAGGGATTCTCACTTTCCTTATTTATGTCCAAGTTTCCTTATATTTTTATGCCCTTTTATTTCAATTATAAATGTTGGGGTATGATTTCAATCCTCCCCCATACTTCCCTCTTCATGTTTTAATAATGAAAGATCCTCTTTCTCTCTCATTAATTCCTCCCATGTACAACTGTTAACATGCCAAAATTCCGTAAAGAATTTCTATCTCCTCATTTACATTCAAGAAATTATTTTTTATAACATATCTAAATTCCATTTAATTTGTTGGGACATATATCTATATTATCCACTTACTGTCCATTTCATGTAAATATGAAGAGACACTCATTTCTCTCTCATCAACCGTTTTTATTAATTCTTATGTCACACTGTTACGCTGCCAAAATTGCACCACGTTTTTTCATGCCAAGATCAGAGTGTAGTGAATACCATACCCACATATCTATCAAGGGTATTCACCTTTATTCACATATACATGTTAAATAGTACTTTCATGTATTTATTCCAGATTGCCTAATCATGGAATAACTTATGATGTTGATTGATTCCATGTCATGGGATATATATGACACACTTATGCCGGAAATGAAATGTTTAAGAAGGGTGCACCCTAATAGTGCTCCAATGAATTGGGTAAAGTATAGTATCATGATATGTCATGTGAAATGGGTGTTTAATCAGGCTAATTAAATTTCAATGAGGTTTTACTTGTGCTTCATGTGCAATGGGGGTTTACTCAGGCTTCATGTGCAATGAGTCTTGGATCATGCTAATTCTATGTTAAGTGTTGTTGCCATGTTTCCATGTTATGATTATCATGCTATATCATGAATTTGTATTCATGTTTCTCTTATGTTCCATTGATATGATTGTTGTGTAACATGTGTTATATTCCTCATGTTATTCCATGTTTATTCCCTTTCTGGGATTTATAGGTCACACCTTTCTTATGTATGTAATCAATTTATCCCCAGTAATGCTATGTATGAGGGAATATAGTGGTCATGTAAATGGTTTTTTCAATAAATATGTTTTGTTTCATGTTTTAAATTTTTATTTAATGTTCCTATTCCCTAAAGAAACTTGACCTATCTATCTTTTATGTTGAATCGAGTGAAGGATTTATTTAATAAATCATGTTTAATTATGTAATTAAGAACAAGGTTGTCATAATGTCACCTAGTGTTTCTTACCCTCCTTGTGAGAATCCCAAATGAAAGAGGAGAGAATGGAATCAATATTTTTTATCACACCCTTTGGGACCTTGGAGGCTGTGAGGGCATGGAAAGGAATAAAAGATAAGCTGTTTTTTCTAGGGTGATCCTACCTCTAAAAGACAAGAAGAGGTTCTTCCAGTTCAGAATCCTGCTGGTCATCTTCCCAACTATTTTTTTCAATGTGGAGGATAAATATCCTACAAGGAGAGACCCAAGCACTAATATACTCAATGGGAAAAAAGAGCAACCACATTCCAAGCTGTGGGATCAAGGAAGCCACCCTACTGTCCAAGAATCTATTTGGGATGTAGAAGGTGCTCTTGATGTGATTGAAAACCTGTCCACTCCATCTACAA
>CAUJRU010003684.1:0-36092 GCA_963277665.1 Viscum album
TGAGGATTAGGGTTTGAAGTATAGGGTTTTGGGAAAAGGTTTTAGGATTTTGGGTTTTTCTTTTAGAGTTTTGGTTTTAGATTTAAGGTATAGGGTTTATGTTTTATGTTTTAGAGTTAAGGATTTCAATATTAGGGTATAGGGGATATGATTTTGGGTTTAGGGTTCAGTTTTTTCGATCTAGAGTTTAGGGATTACGGTTTAGGTTATGGTGTTTTGGGACTAGGTTTCAGGATTTTGGGTTTTGGTTTTAGGGTTTTGGTTTTAGATTTAAGGCATAGAGTTTAGGTTTTATATTTTTATGGTTAAGTATTTTATGATTAGTGTATGGGGGATATTTTTTGGGGTTTTGGGTTCAAGTTTTTGGATTTAGAATTTCAGGATTAGAGTTTTGGGTATAGGGTTTTGGGACTAGGTTTTAGGATTTTGGGTTTTGGTTTTAGGGTTCTGGTTTTAGATTTAACAGCTAGGGTTTAGGTTTTATATTAAGGATCAAGGATTTCAAGATTATGGTATAGAGGATATGTATTTGGGTTTAGGGTACATATTTTTTTGATTTAGAGTTTATGGATTAGTGTTTTGTGTATAGGGTTTTGGGATTGGGTTTTAAGATTTGGGGTTTTGGTTTTAGGTTTTTTGTTTTAGATATAAGGGTTAGGGTTTAGGTTTTCTGTTTTAGGGTTAGGTATTTTAAGATTATGGTATAGGGTATATGTTTTTCTATTTAGGTTTCATCTTTTTGTATTTAGATTTTATAGATTAGGGTTTCAGTTATAGGGTTTTGGTACTAGGTTTTAGGATTTTGGGTTTTGGTTTTTTGGTTTTTGGTCTTAAATTTATGGGCTAGGTTTAAGGTTTTAGGTTTTAGGGTTAAGTATTTCATGATTAGGGTATGGGGGATATTTTTTTGGGTTTAGGGTTCTGATTTTTGGATTTGGAGTTTATGGATTTGGGTTTCAGGTATAGGGTTTTTTGACTTGGTTTTAGGATTTTCGGTTTTGGTTTTAGAGTTTTGGTTTTAGTTTAAGGGCTAGGGTTCAGGTTTTTTGTTTTAGGGTTAAATAATGAAATATTACACTATAGGGGATATGTTTTGGGGTTTAGAGTTCATCTTTTCAGATTTAGATTTTAGTTATTAGGGTTTCAGTTATAGGCTTTTGGGAGCAAGTTTTAGGATTTTGGGTTTTAGTTATAGCGTTTTGGTTTTAGTTTTAAGGAGTAGGGTTTAGGTTTTATTTTTTAGGGTTAAGAATTTCAATATTTGGGTATAGGGGATATTTTTTTAGGTTCTAGGTTTTTATTTTTGGATTTAGAGTTTTGGGATTAGGGTTTCATGTAAGGGGTTTTGGGACTAGGTTTTTGGATTTATGGTTTTGGTTTTAGGGTTTCAGTTTTAGATTTAAGGGTAGGGTTTAGGTTTTAAGTTTTAGGATTAAAGATTTCAATATTAGGGTGTATGGGATATGTTTTGGGGTTTAGTTTCAGATTTTTTGATTTAGAGTTCAGGGATTATGGTTTCGGGTGTAGGGTTTTCGGACTAGGTTTTAGGATTTTGGGTTTGGGTTTTGGTATTAGATTTAACAGTTGGGGTTTAGGTTTTATGTTTTAGGGTTAAGGATTTAACGACTTGGGTATAGGGGATATGTTTTGTGTTTTGGGTTCTGATTTTAATATTTAGAGTTTAGTGATTAGGTATTTAGGTATAGAGTTTTAAGACTGGGTTTTTAGGATTTTGGGTTTTGGTCTTAGGGTTTTGGCTTTAGATTTAAGGGACAGGGTTTAGGTTTTATGTTTAAGGGTTAATAATTTTAATATTAGGGTATATAGGATATGTTTTCGGGTTTGGAATTCGATTTTTTGGATTTAGAGTTTAGGTATTAGCGTTTCAGGTATAGGGTTTTGGGACTAGGTTTTAGTATTTTGGGTTTTAGTTTTAGGGTTTTGGTTTTAGATTTAAGGGATAGGGTTTAGGTTTTATATTTTTGGGTTGGTTATTTTGATATTAGGGTGTAGGGTATCTGTTTTTGGGTTTGGGTTTCTGATTTTAGGGTTTTAGAGTTTGAGGATTAGGGTTTGAAGTATAGGGTTTTGGGAAAAGGTTTTAGGATTTTGGGTTTTTCTTTTAGAGTTTTGGTTTTAGATTTAAGGTATAGGGTTTATGTTTTATGTTTTAGAGTTAAGGATTTCAATATTAGGGTATATGGGATATGATTTTGGGTTTAGGGTTCAGTTTTTTTGATTTAGAGTTTAGGGATTACGGTTTAGGTTATGGTGTTTTGGGACTAGGTTTCAGGATTTTGGGTTTTGGTTTTAGGGTTTTGGTTTTAGATTTAAGGGATAGAGTTTAGGTTTTATATTTTTATGGTTAAGTATTTTATGATTAGGGTATGGGGGATATTTTTGGGGGTTTTGGGTCCAAGATTTTGGATTTAGAATTTCAGGATTAGAATTTTGGGTATAGGGTTTTGGACTAGGTTTTAGGATTTTGGGTTTTGGTTTTAGGGTTTTGGTTTTAGATTTAACAGCTGGAGTTTAGGTTTTATATTAAGGATCAAGGATTTCAAGATTAGGGTATAGAGAATATGTATTTGGGTTTAGGGTACATATTTTTTTGATTTAGAGTTTATGGATTAGTGTTTTGTGTATAGGGTTTTGGGACTGGGTTTTAAGATTTGGGGTTTTGGTTTTAGGTTTTTTGTTTTAGATATAAGGGTTAGGGTTCAGGTTTTCTGTTTTAGGGTTAGGTATTTTAAGATTATGGTATAGGGTATATGTGTTTCTGTTAGGGTTCATCTTTTTGTATTTAGATTTTATAGATTAGGGTTTCAGTTATAGGGTTTTGGTACTAGGTTTTAGGATTTTGGTTTTTGGTTTTTTGGTTTTGGTTTTTTGGTTTTGGTCTTAAATTTATGGGCTAGGGTTAAGGTTTTAGGTTTTAGGGTTAAGTATTTCATGATTAGGGTATGGGGGATATTTTTTTGGGTTTAGGGTTCTGATTTTTGGATTTGGATTTTATGGATTTGGGTTTCAGGTATAGGGTTTTTGAACTTGGTTTTAGGATTTTCGATTTTGGTTTTAGAGTTTTGGTTTTAGTTTAAGGGCTAGGGTTCAGGTTTTTTGTTTTAGGGTTAAATAATGAAATATTACACTATAGGGGATATGTTTTGGGGTTTAGAGTTCATCTTTTCAGATTTAGATTTTAGTTATTAGGGTTTCAGTTATAGGCTTTTAGGACCAAGTTTTAGGATTTTGGGTTTTGGTTATAGAGTTTGGTTTTAGTTTTAAGGACTAGGGTTTAGGTTTTATTTTTTAGGGTTAAGAATTTCAATATTTGGGAATAGGGGATATTTTTTTAGGTTCTAGGTTTTTATTTTTGGATTTAGAGTTTTGGGATTATGGTTTCACGTAAGGGGTTTTGGGACTAGGTTTTTGGATTTATGGTTTTGGTTTTAGGGTTTCAGTTTTAGATTTAAGGGTAGGGTTTAGGTTTTAAGTTTTAGGGTTAAGGATTTCAATATTAGGGTGTATGGGATATGTTTTGGGGTTTAGTTTCATATTTTTTTGATTTAGAGTTCAGGGATTATGGTTTCGGGTGTAGGGTTTTCGGACTAGGTTTTAGGATTTTGGGTTTGGGTTTTGGTTTTAGGGTTTTGGTATTAGATTTAACGGTTGGGGTTTAGGTTTTATGTTTTAGGGTTAAGGATTTAAAGACTTGGGTATAGGGGATATGTTTTGTGCTTTGGGTTCAGATTTTAAGATTTAGAGTTTAGTGATTAGGTTTTTAGGTATAGAGTTTTAAGAATGGGTATTAGGATTTTGGGTTTTGGTCTTAGGGTTTTGGCTTTAGATTTAAGGGACAGGGTTTAGTTTTTATGTTTCAGGGTTGATAATTTTAATATTAGGGTATATAGGATATGTTTTCAGGTTTGGCATTTGATTTTTTGGATTTAGAGTTTAGGTATTAGTGTTTCAGGTATAGGTTTTTGGGACTAGGTTTTAGTATTTTGGGTTTTAGTTTTAGGGTTTTGGTTTTAGATTTAAGGGATAGGGTTTAGGTTTTATGTTTTTGGGTTGGTTATTTTGATATTAGGGTGTAGGGTATCTGTTTTTGGGTTTGGGTTTCTGATTTTAGGTTTTAGAGTTTGAGGATTAGGGTTTGAAGTATAGGGTTTTGGGAAAAGGTTTTAGGATTTTGGGTTTTTCTTTTAGAGTTTTGGTTTTAGATTTAAGGTATAGGGTTTATGTTTTATGTTTTAGAGTTAAGGATTTCAATATTAGGGTATATGGGATATGATTTTGGGTTTAGGGTTCAGTTTTTTTGATTTAGAGTTTAGGGATTACGGTTTAGGTTATGGTGTTTTGGGACTAGGTTTCAGGATTTTGGGTTTTGGTTTTAGGGTTTTGGTTTTAGATTTAAGGGATAGAGTTTAGGTTTTATATTTTTATGGTTAAGTATTTTATGATTAGGGTATGGGGGATATTTTTGGGGGTTTTGGGTCCAAGATTTTGGATTTAGAATTTCAGGATTAGAATTTTGGGTATAGGGTTTTGGGACTAGGTTTTAGGATTTTGGGTTTTGGTTTTAGGGTTTTGGTTTTAGATTTAACAGCTGGAGTTTAGGTTTTATATTAAGGATCAAGGATTTCAAGATTAGGGTATAGAGAATATGTATTTGGGTTTAGGGTACATATTTTTTTGATTTAGAGTTTATGGATTAGTGTTTTGTGTATAGGGTTTTGGGACTGGGTTTTAAGATTTGGGGTTTTGGTTTTAGGTTTTTTGTTTTAGATATAAGGGTTAGGGTTCAGGTTTTCTGTTTTAGGGTTAGGTATTTTAAGATTATGGTATAGGGTATATGTGTTTCTGTTTAGGGTTCATCTTTTTGTATTTAGATTTTATAGATTAGGGTTTCAGTTATAGGGTTTTGGTACTAGGTTTTAGGATTTTGGTTTTTGGTTTTTTGGTTTTGGTTTTTTGGTTTTGGTCTTAAATTTATGGGCTAGGGTTAAGGTTTTAGGTTTTAGGGTTAAGTATTTCATGATTAGGGTATGGGGGATATTTTTTTGGGTTTAGGGTTCTGATTTTTGGATTTGGATTTTATGGATTTGGGTTTCAGGTATAGGGTTTTTGAACTTGGTTTTAGGATTTTCGATTTTGGTTTTAGAGTTTTGGTTTTAGTTTAAGGGCTAGGGTTCAGGTTTTTTGTTTTAGGGTTAAATAATGAAATATTACACTATAGGGGATATGTTTTGGGGTTTAGAGTTCATCTTTTCAGATTTAGATTTTAGTTATTAGGGTTTCAGTTATAGGCTTTTAGGACCAAGTTTTAGGATTTTGGGTTTTGGTTATAGAGTTTTGGTTTTAGTTTTAAGGACTAGGGTTTAGGTTTTATTTTTTAGGGTTAAGAATTTCAATATTTGGGAATAGGGGATATTTTTTTAGGTTCTAGGTTTTTATTTTTGGATTTAGAGTTTTGGGATTATGGTTTCACGTAAGGGGTTTTTGGGACTAGGTTTTTGGATTTATGGTTTTGGTTTTAGGGTTTCAGTTTTAGATTTAAGGGTAGGGTTTAGGTTTTAAGTTTTAGGGTTAAGGATTTCAATATTAGGGTGTATGGGATATGTTTTGGGGTTTAGTTTCATATTTTTTTGATTTAGAGTTCAGGGATTATGGTTTCGGGTGTAGGGTTTTCGGACTAGGTTTTAGGATTTTGGGTTTGGGTTTTGGTTTTAGGGTTTTGGTATTAGATTTAACGGTTGGGGTTTAGGTTTTATGTTTTAGGGTTAAGGATTTAAAGACTTGGGTATAGGGGATATGTTTTGTGCTTTGGGTTCAGATTTTAAGATTTAGAGTTTAGTGATTAGGTTTTTAGGTATAGAGTTTTAAGAATGGGTATTAGGATTTTGGGTTTTGGTCTTAGGGTTTTGGCTTTAGATTTAAGGACAGGGTTTAGTTTTTATGTTTCAGGGTTGATAATTTTAATATTAGGGTATATAGGATATGTTTTCAGGTTTGGCATTTGATTTTTTGGATTTAGAGTTTAGGTATTAGTGTTTCAGGTATAGGTTTTTGGGACTAGGTTTTAGTATTTTGGGTTTTAGTTTTAGGGTTTTGGTTTTAGATTTAAGGGATAGGGTTTAGGTTTTATGTTTTTGGGTTGGTTATTTTGATATTAGGGTGTAGGGTATCTGTTTTTGGGTTTGGGTTTCTGATTTTAGGTTTTAGAGTTTGAGGATTAGGGTTTGAAGTATAGGGTTTTGGGAAAAGGTTTTAGGATTTTGGGTTTTTCTTTTAGAGTTTTGGTTTTAGATTTAAGGTATAGGGTTTATGTTTTATGTTTTAGAGTTAAGGATTTCAATATTAGGGTATAGGGGATATGATTTTGGGTTTAGGGTTCAGTTTTTTCGATCTAGAGTTTAGGGATTACGGTTTAGGTTATGGTGTTTTGGGACTAGGTTTCAGGATTTTGGGTTTTGGTTTTAGGGTTTTGGTTTTAGATTTAAGGCATAGAGTTTAGGTTTTATATTTTTATGGTTAAGTATTTTATGATTAGTGTATGGGGGATATTTTTTGGGGTTTTGGGTTCAAGTTTTTGGATTTAGAATTTCAGGATTAGAGTTTTGGGTATAGGGTTTTGGGACTAGGTTTTAGGATTTTGGGTTTTGGTTTTAGGGTTCTGGTTTTAGATTTAACAGCTAGGGTTTAGGTTTTATATTAAGGATCAAGGATTTCAAGATTATGGTATAGAGGATATGTATTTGGGTTTAGGGTACATATTTTTTTGATTTAGAGTTTATGGATTAGTGTTTTGTGTATAGGGTTTTGGGATTGGGTTTTAAGATTTGGGGGTTTTGGTTTTAGGTTTTTTGTTTTAGATATAAGGGTTAGGGTTTAGGTTTTCTGTTTTAGGGTTAGGTATTTTAAGATTATGGTATAGGGTATATGTTTTTTCTATTTAGGTTTCATCTTTTTGTATTTAGATTTTATAGATTAGGGTTTCAGTTATAGGGTTTTGGTACTAGGTTTTTAGGATTTTGGGTTTTGGTTTTTTGGTTTTGGTCTTAAATTTATGGGCTAGGTTTAAGGTTTTAGGTTTTAGGGTTAAGTATTTCATGATTAGGGTATGGGGGATATTTTTTTGGGTTTAGGGTTCTGATTTTTGGATTTGGAGTTTATGGATTTGGGTTTCAGGTATAGGGTTTTTTGACTTGGTTTTAGGATTTTCGGTTTTGGTTTTAGAGTTTTGGTTTTAGTTTAAGGGCTAGGGTTCAGGTTTTTTGTTTTAGGGTTAAATAATGAAATATTACACTATAGGGGATATGTTTTGGGGTTTAGAGTTCATCTTTTCAGATTTAGATTTTAGTTATTAGGGTTTCAGTTATAGGCTTTTGGGAGCAAGTTTTAGGATTTTGGGTTTTAGTTATAGCGTTTTGGTTTTAGTTTTAAGGAGTAGGGTTTAGGTTTTATTTTTTAGGGTTAAGAATTTCAATATTTGGGTATAGGGGATATTTTTTTAGGTTCTAGGTTTTTATTTTTGGATTTAGAGTTTTGGGATTAGGGTTTCATGTAAGGGGTTTTGGGACTAGGTTTTTGGATTTATGGTTTTGGTTTTAGGGTTTCAGTTTTAGATTTAAGGGTAGGGTTTAGGTTTTAAGTTTTAGGATTAAAGATTTCAATATTAGGGTGTATGGGATATGTTTTGGGGTTTAGTTTCAGATTTTTTGATTTAGAGTTCAGGGATTATGGTTTCGGGTGTAGGGTTTTCGGACTAGGTTTTAGGATTTTGGGTTTGGGTTTTGGTATTAGATTTAACAGTTGGGGTTTAGGTTTTATGTTTTAGGGTTAAGGATTTAACGACTTGGGTATAGGGGATATGTTTTGTGTTTTGGGTTCTGATTTTAATATTTAGAGTTTAGTGATTAGGTATTTAGGTATAGAGTTTTAAGACTGGGTTTAGGATTTTGGGTTTTGGTCTTAGGGTTTTGGCTTTAGATTTAAGGGACAGGGTTTAGGTTTTATGTTTAAGGGTTAATAATTTTAATATTAGGGTATATAGGATATGTTTTCGGGTTTGGAATTCGATTTTTTGGATTTAGAGTTTAGGTATTAGCGTTTCAGGTATAGGGTTTTGGGACTAGGTTTTAGTATTTTGGGTTTTAGTTTTAGGGTTTTGGTTTTAGATTTAAGGGATAGGGTTTAGGTTTTATATTTTTGGGTTGGTTATTTTGATATTAGGGTGTAGGGTATCTGTTTTTGGGTTTGGGTTTCTGATTTTAGGTTTTAGAGTTTGAGGATTAGGGTTTGAAGTATAGGGTTTTGGGAAAAGGTTTTAGGATTTTGGGTTTTTCTTTTAGAGTTTTGGTTTTAGATTTAAGGTATAGGGTTTATGTTTTATGTTTTAGAGTTAAGGATTTCAATATTAGGGTATATGGGATATGATTTTGGGTTTAGGGTTCAGTTTTTTTGATTTAGAGTTTAGGGATTACGGTTTAGGTTATGGTGTTTTGGGACTAGGTTTCAGGATTTTGGGTTTTGGTTTTAGGGTTTTGGTTTTAGATTTAAGGGATAGAGTTTAGGTTTTATATTTTTATGGTTAAGTATTTTATGATTAGGGTATGGGGGATATTTTTGGGGGTTTTGGGTCCAAGATTTTGGATTTAGAATTTCAGGATTAGAATTTTGGGTATAGGGTTTTGGGACTAGGTTTTAGGATTTTGGGTTTTGGTTTTAGGGTTTTGGTTTTAGATTTAACAGCTGGAGTTTAGGTTTTATATTAAGGATCAAGGATTTCAAGATTAGGGTATAGAGAATATGTATTTGGGTTTAGGGTACATATTTTTTTGATTTAGAGTTTATGGATTAGTGTTTTGTGTATAGGGTTTTGGGACTGGGTTTTAAGATTTGGGGGTTTTGGTTTTAGGTTTTTTGTTTTAGATATAAGGGTTAGGGTTCAGGTTTTCTGTTTTAGGGTTAGGTATTTTAAGATTATGGTATAGGGTATATGTGTTTCTGTTTAGGGTTCATCTTTTTGTATTTAGATTTTATAGATTAGGGTTTCAGTTATAGGGTTTTGGTACTAGGTTTTAGGATTTTGGTTTTTGGTTTTTTGGTTTTGGTTTTTTGGTTTTGGTCTTAAATTTATGGGCTAGGGTTAAGGTTTTAGGTTTTAGGGTTAAGTATTTCATGATTAGGGTATGGGGGGATATTTTTTTGGGTTTAGGGTTCTGATTTTTGGATTTGGATTTTATGGATTTGGGTTTCAGGTATAGGGTTTTTGAACTTGGTTTTAGGATTTTCGATTTTGGTTTTAGAGTTTTGGTTTTAGTTTAAGGGCTAGGGTTCAGGTTTTTTGTTTTAGGGTTAAATAATGAAATATTACACTATAGGGGATATGTTTTGGGGTTTAGAGTTCATCTTTTCAGATTTAGATTTTAGTTATTAGGGTTTCAGTTATAGGCTTTTAGGACCAAGTTTTAGGATTTTGGGTTTTGGTTATAGAGTTTTGGTTTTTAGTTTTAAGGACTAGGGTTTAGGTTTTATTTTTTAGGGTTAAGAATTTCAATATTTGGGAATAGGGGATATTTTTTTAGGTTCTAGGTTTTTATTTTTGGATTTAGAGTTTTGGGATTATGGTTTCACGTAAGGGGTTTTGGGACTAGGTTTTTGGATTTATGGTTTTGGTTTTAGGGTTTCAGTTTTAGATTTAAGGGTAGGGTTTAGGTTTTAAGTTTTAGGGTTAAGGATTTCAATATTAGGGTGTATGGGATATGTTTTGGGGTTTAGTTTCATATTTTTTTGATTTAGAGTTCAGGGATTATGGTTTCGGGTGTAGGGTTTTCGGACTAGGTTTTAGGATTTTGGGTTTGGGTTTTGGTTTTAGGGTTTTGGTATTAGATTTAACGGTTGGGGTTTAGGTTTTATGTTTTAGGGTTAAGGATTTAAAGACTTGGGTATAGGGGATATGTTTTGTGCTTTGGGTTCAGATTTTAAGATTTAGAGTTTAGTGATTAGGTTTTTAGGTATAGAGTTTTAAGAATGGGTATTAGGATTTTGGGTTTTGGTCTTAGGGTTTTGGCTTTAGATTTAAGGGACAGGGTTTAGTTTTTATGTTTCAGGGTTGATAATTTTAATATTAGGGTATATAGGATATGTTTTCAGGTTTGGCATTTGATTTTTTGGATTTAGAGTTTAGGTATTAGTGTTTCAGGTATAGGTTTTTGGGACTAGGTTTTAGTATTTTGGGTTTTAGTTTTAGGGTTTTGGTTTTAGATTTAAGGGATAGGGTTTAGGTTTTATGTTTTTGGGTTGGTTATTTTGATATTAGGGTGTAGGGTATCTGTTTTTGGGTTTGGGTTTCTGATTTTAGGTTTTAGAGTTTGAGGATTAGGGTTTGAAGTATAGGGTTTTCGGGAAAAGGTTTTAGGATTTTGGGTTTTTCTTTTAGAGTTTTGGTTTTAGATTTAAGGTATAGGGTTTATGTTTTATGTTTTAGAGTTAAGGATTTCAATATTAGGGTATAGGGGATATGATTTTGGGTTTAGGGTTCAGTTTTTTCGATCTAGAGTTTAGGGATTACGGTTTAGGTTATGGTGTTTTGGGACTAGGTTTCAGGATTTTGGGTTTTGGTTTTAGGGTTTTGGTTTTAGATTTAAGGCATAGAGTTTAGGTTTTATATTTTTATGGTTAAGTATTTTATGATTAGTGTATGGGGGATATTTTTTGGGGTTTTGGGTTCAAGTTTTTGGATTTAGAATTTCAGGATTAGAGTTTTGGGTATAGGGTTTTGGGACTAGGTTTTAGGATTTTGGGTTTTGGTTTTAGGGTTCTGGTTTTAGATTTAACAGCTAGGGTTTAGGTTTTATATTAAGGATCAAGGATTTCAAGATTATGGTATAGAGGGATATGTATTTGGGTTTAGGGGTACATATTTTTTTGATTTAGAGTTTATGGATTAGTGTTTTGTGTATAGGGTTTTGGGATTGGGTTTTAAGATTTGGGGTTTTGGTTTTAGGTTTTTTGTTTTAGATATAAGGGTTAGGGTTTAGGTTTTCTGTTTTAGGGTTAGGTATTTTAAGATTATGGTATAGGGGTATATGTTTTTCTATTTAGGTTTCATCTTTTTGTATTTAGATTTTATAGATTAGGGTTTCAGTTATAGGGTTTTGGTACTAGGTTTTAGGATTTTGGGTTTTGGTTTTTTGGTTTTGGTCTTAAATTTATGGGCTAGGTTTAAGGTTTTAGGTTTTAGGGTTAAGTATTTCATGATTAGGGTATGGGGGATATTTTTTTGGGTTTAGGGTTCTGATTTTTGGATTTGGAGTTTATGGATTTGGGTTTCAGGTATAGGGTTTTTTGACTTGGTTTTAGGATTTTCGGTTTTGGTTTTAGAGTTTTGGTTTTAGTTTAAGGGCTAGGGTTCAGGTTTTTTGTTTTAGGGTTAAATAATGAAATATTAGACTATAGGGGGATATGTTTTGGGGTTTAGAGTTCATCTTTTCAGATTTAGATTTTAGTTATTAGGGTTTCAGTTATAGGCTTTTGGGAGCAAGTTTTAGGATTTTGGGTTTTAGTTATAGCGTTTTGGTTTTAGTTTTAAGGAGTAGGGTTTAGGTTTTATTTTTTAGGGTTAAGAATTTCAATATTTGGGTATAGGGGATATTTTTTTAGGTTCTAGGTTTTTATTTTTGGATTTAGAGTTTTGGGATTAGGGTTTCATGTAAGGGGTTTTGGGACTAGGTTTTTGGATTTATGGTTTTGGTTTTAGGGTTTCAGTTTTAGATTTAAGGGTAGGGTTTAGGTTTTAAGTTTTAGGATTAAAGATTTCAATATTAGGGTGTATGGGATATGTTTTGGGGTTTAGTTTCAGATTTTTTGATTTAGAGTTCAGGGATTATGGTTTCGGGTGTAGGGTTTTCGGACTAGGTTTTAGGATTTTGGGTTTGGGTTTTGGTATTAGATTTAACAGTTGGGGTTTAGGTTTTATGTTTTAGGGTTAAGGATTTAACGACTTGGGTATAGGGGATATGTTTTGTGTTTTGGGTTCTGATTTTAATATTTAGAGTTTAGTGATTAGGTATTTAGGTATAGAGTTTTAAGACTGGGTTTTAGGATTTTGGGTTTTGGTCTTAGGGTTTTGGCTTTAGATTTAAGGGACAGGGTTTAGGTTTTATGTTTAAGGGTTAATAATTTTAATATTAGGGTATATAGGATATGTTTTCGGGTTTGGAATTCGATTTTTTTGGATTTAGAGTTTAGGTATTAGCGTTTCAGGTATAGGGTTTTGGGACTAGGTTTTAGTATTTTGGGTTTTAGTTTTAGGGGTTTTGGTTTTAGATTTAAGGGATAGGGTTTAGGTTTTATATTTTTGGGTTGGTTATTTTGATATTAGGGTGTAGGGTATCTGTTTTTGGGTTTGGGTTTCTGATTTTAGGTTTTAGAGTTTGAGGATTAGGGTTTGAAGTATAGGGTTTTGGGAAAAGGTTTTAGGATTTTGGGTTTTTCTTTTAGAGTTTTGGTTTTAGATTTAAGGTATAGGGTTTATGTTTTATGTTTTAGAGTTAAGGATTTCAATATTAGGGTATATGGGATATGATTTTGGGTTTAGGGTTCAGTTTTTTTGATTTAGAGTTTAGGGATTACGGTTTTAGGTTATGGTGTTTTGGGACTAGGTTTCAGGATTTTGGGTTTTGGTTTTAGGGTTTTGGTTTTAGATTTAAGGGATAGAGTTTAGGTTTTATATTTTTATGGTTAAGTATTTTATGATTAGGGTATGGGGGATATTTTTGGGGGTTTTGGGTCCAAGATTTTGGATTTAGAATTTCAGGATTAGAATTTTGGGTATAGGGTTTTGGGACTAGGTTTTTAGGATTTTGGGTTTTGGTTTTAGGGTTTTGGTTTTAGATTTAACAGCTGGAGTTTAGGTTTTATATTAAGGATCAAGGATTTCAAGATTAGGGTATAGAGAATATGTATTTGGGTTTAGGGTACATATTTTTTTGATTTAGAGTTTATGGATTAGTGTTTTGTGTATAGGGTTTTGGGACTGGGTTTTAAGATTTGGGGGTTTTGGTTTTAGGTTTTTTGTTTTAGATATAAGGGTTAGGGTTCAGGTTTTCTGTTTTAGGGTTAGGTATTTTAAGATTATGGTATAGGGGTATATGTGTTTCTGTTTAGGGTTCATCTTTTTGTATTTAGATTTTATAGATTAGGGTTTCAGTTATAGGGTTTTGGTACTAGGTTTTAGGATTTTGGTTTTTGGTTTTTTGGTTTTGGTTTTTTGGTTTTGGTCTTAAATTTATGGGCTAGGGTTAAGGTTTTAGGTTTTAGGGGTTAAGTATTTCATGATTAGGGTATGGGGGGATATTTTTTTGGGTTTAGGGTTCTGATTTTTGGATTTGGATTTTATGGATTTGGGTTTCAGGTATAGGGTTTTTGAACTTGGTTTTAGGATTTTCGATTTTGGTTTTAGAGTTTTGGTTTTAGTTTAAGGGCTAGGGTTCAGGTTTTTTGTTTTAGGGTTAAATAATGAAATATTACACTATAGGGGATATGTTTTGGGGTTTAGAGTTCATCTTTTCAGATTTAGATTTTAGTTATTAGGGTTTCAGTTATAGGCTTTTAGGACCAAGTTTTAGGATTTTGGGTTTTGGTTATAGAGTTTTGGTTTTAGTTTTAAGGACTAGGGTTTAGGTTTTATTTTTTAGGGTTAAGAATTTCAATATTTGGGAATAGGGGATATTTTTTTTAGGTTCTAGGTTTTTATTTTTGGATTTAGAGTTTTGGGATTATGGTTTCACGTAAGGGGGTTTTGGGACTAGGTTTTTGGATTTATGGTTTTGGTTTTAGGGTTTCAGTTTTAGATTTAAGGGTAGGGTTTAGGTTTTAAGTTTTAGGGTTAAGGATTTCAATATTAGGGTGTATGGGATATGTTTTGGGGTTTAGTTTCATATTTTTTTGATTTAGAGTTCAGGGATTATGGTTTCGGGTGTAGGGTTTTCGGACTAGGTTTTAGGATTTTGGGTTTGGGTTTTGGTTTTAGGGTTTTGGTATTAGATTTAACGGTTGGGGTTTAGGTTTTATGTTTTAGGGTTAAGGATTTAAAGACTTGGGTATAGGGGATATGTTTTGTGCTTTGGGTTCAGATTTTAAGATTTAGAGTTTAGTGATTAGGTTTTTAGGTATAGAGTTTTAAGAATGGGTATTAGGATTTTGGGTTTTGGTCTTAGGGTTTTGGCTTTAGATTTAAGGGACAGGGTTTAGTTTTTATGTTTCAGGGTTGATAATTTTAATATTAGGGTATATAGGATATGTTTTCAGGTTTGGCATTTGATTTTTTGGATTTAGAGTTTAGGTATTAGTGTTTCAGGTATAGGTTTTTGGGACTAGGTTTTAGTATTTTGGGTTTTAGTTTTAGGGTTTTGGTTTTAGATTTAAGGGATAGGGTTTAGGTTTTATGTTTTTGGGTTGGTTATTTTGATATTAGGGTGTAGGGTATCTGTTTTTGGGTTTGGGTTTCTGATTTTAGGTTTTAGAGTTTGAGGATTAGGGTTTGAAGTATAGGGTTTTGGGAAAAGGTTTTAGGATTTTGGGTTTTTCTTTTAGAGTTTTGGTTTTAGATTTAAGGTATAGGGTTTATGTTTTATGTTTTAGAGTTAAGGATTTCAATATTAGGGTATAGGGGATATGATTTTGGGTTTAGGGTTCAGTTTTTTCGATCTAGAGTTTAGGGATTACGGTTTAGGTTATGGTGTTTTGGGACTAGGTTTCAGGATTTTGGGTTTGGTTTTAGGGTTTTGGTTTTAGATTTAAGGCATAGAGTTTAGGTTTTATATTTTTATGGTTAAGTATTTTATGATTAGTGTATGGGGGATATTTTTTGGGGTTTTGGGTTCAAGTTTTTGGATTTAGAATTTCAGGATTAGAGTTTTGGGTATAGGGTTTTGGGACTAGGTTTTAGGATTTTGGGTTTTGGTTTTAGGGTTCTGGTTTTAGATTTAACAGCTAGGGTTTAGGTTTTATATTAAGGATCAAGGATTTCAAGATTATGGTATAGAGGATATGTATTTGGGTTTAGGGTACATATTTTTTTGATTTAGAGTTTATGGATTAGTGTTTTGTGTATAGGGTTTTGGGATTGGGTTTTAAGATTTGGGGTTTTGGTTTTAGGTTTTTTGTTTTAGATATAAGGGTTAGGGTTTAGGTTTTCTGTTTTAGGGTTAGGTATTTTAAGATTATGGTATAGGGGTATATGTTTTTTCTATTTAGGTTTCATCTTTTTGTATTTAGATTTTATAGATTAGGGTTTCAGTTATAGGGTTTTGGTACTAGGTTTAGGATTTTGGGTTTTGGTTTTTTGGTTTTGGTCTTAAATTTATGGGCTAGGTTTAAGGTTTTAGGTTTTAGGGTTAAGTATTTCATGATTAGGGTATGGGGGATATTTTTTTGGGTTTAGGGTTCTGATTTTTGGATTTGGAGTTTATGGATTTGGGTTTCAGGTATAGGGTTTTTTGACTTGGTTTTAGGATTTTCGGTTTTGGTTTTAGAGTTTTGGTTTTAGTTTAAGGGCTAGGGTTCAGGTTTTTTGTTTTAGGGTTAAATAATGAAATATTAGACTATAGGGGATATGTTTTGGGGTTTAGAGTTCATCTTTTCAGATTTAGATTTTAGTTATTAGGGTTTCAGTTATAGGCTTTTGGGAGCAAGTTTTAGGATTTTGGGTTTTAGTTATAGCGTTTTGGTTTTAGTTTTAAGGAGTAGGGTTTAGGTTTTATTTTTTAGGGTTAAGAATTTCAATATTTGGGTATAGGGGATATTTTTTTAGGTTCTAGGTTTTATTTTTGGATTTAGAGTTTTGGGATTAGGGTTTCATGTAAGGGGTTTTGGGACTAGGTTTTTGGATTTATGGTTTTGGTTTTAGGGTTTCAGTTTTAGATTTAAGGGTAGGGTTTAGGTTTTAAGTTTTAGGATTAAAGATTTCAATATTAGGGTGTATGGGATATGTTTTGGGGTTTAGTTTCAGATTTTTTGATTTAGAGTTCAGGGATTATGGTTTCGGGTGTAGGGTTTTCGGACTAGGTTTTAGGATTTTGGGTTTGGGTTTTGGTATTAGATTTAACAGTTGGGGTTTAGGTTTTATGTTTTAGGGTTAAGGATTTAACGACTTGGGTATAGGGGATATGTTTTGTGTTTTGGGTTCTGATTTTAATATTTAGAGTTTAGTGATTAGGTATTTAGGTATAGAGTTTTAAGACTGGGTTTTAGGATTTTGGGTTTTGGTCTTAGGGTTTTGGCTTTAGATTTAAGGGGACAGGGTTTAGGTTTTATGTTTAAGGGTTAATAATTTTAATATTAGGGTATATAGGATATGTTTTCGGGTTTGGAATTCGATTTTTTGGATTTAGAGTTTAGGTATTAGCGTTTCAGGTATAGGGTTTTGGGACTAGGTTTTAGTATTTTGGGTTTTAGTTTTAGGGTTTTGGTTTTAGATTTAAGGGATAGGGTTTAGGTTTTATATTTTTGGGTTGGTTATTTTGATATTAGGGTGTAGGGTATCTGTTTTTGGGTTTGGGTTTCTGATTTTAGGTTTTAGAGTTTGAGGATTAGGGTTTGAAGTATAGGGTTTTGGGAAAAGGTTTTAGGATTTTGGGTTTTTCTTTTAGAGTTTTGGTTTTAGATTTAAGGTATAGGGTTTATGTTTTATGTTTTAGAGTTAAGGATTTCAATATTAGGGTATATGGGATATGATTTTGGGTTTAGGGTTCAGTTTTTTTGATTTAGAGTTTAGGGATTACGGTTTAGGTTATGGTGTTTTGGGACTAGGTTTCAGGATTTTGGGTTTTGGTTTTAGGGTTTTGGTTTTAGATTTAAGGGATAGAGTTTAGGTTTTATATTTTTATGGTTAAGTATTTTATGATTAGGGTATGGGGGATATTTTTGGGGGTTTTGGGTCCAAGATTTTGGATTTAGAATTTCAGGATTAGAATTTTGGGTATAGGGTTTTGGGACTAGGTTTTAGGATTTTGGGTTTTGGTTTTAGGGTTTTGGTTTTAGATTTAACAGCTGGAGTTTAGGTTTTATATTAAGGATCAAGGATTTCAAGATTAGGGTATAGAGAATATGTATTTGGGTTTAGGGTACATATTTTTTTGATTTAGAGTTTATGGATTAGTGTTTTGTGTATAGGGTTTTGGGACTGGGTTTTAAGATTTGGGGTTTTGGTTTTAGGTTTTTTGTTTTAGATATAAGGGTTAGGGTTCAGGTTTTCTGTTTTAGGGTTAGGTATTTTAAGATTATGGTATAGGGTATATGTGTTTCTGTTTAGGGTTCATCTTTTTGTATTTAGATTTTATAGATTAGGGTTTCAGTTATAGGGTTTTGGTACTAGGTTTTAGGATTTTGGTTTTTGGTTTTTTGGTTTTGGTTTTTTGGTTTTGGTCTTAAATTTATGGGCTAGGGTTAAGGTTTTAGGTTTTAGGGTTAAGTATTTCATGATTAGGGTATGGGGGATATTTTTTTGGGTTTAGGGTTCTGATTTTTGGATTTGGATTTTATGGATTTGGGTTTCAGGTATAGGGTTTTTGAACTTGGTTTTAGGATTTTCGATTTTGGTTTTAGAGTTTTGGTTTTAGTTTAAGGGCTAGGGTTCAGGTTTTTTGTTTTAGGGTTAAATAATGAAATATTACACTATAGGGGATATGTTTTGGGGTTTAGAGTTCATCTTTTCAGATTTAGATTTTAGTTATTAGGGTTTCAGTTATAGGCTTTTAGGACCAAGTTTTAGGATTTTGGGTTTTGGTTATAGAGTTTTGGTTTTAGTTTTAAGGACTAGGGTTTAGGTTTTATTTTTTAGGGTTAAGAATTTCAATATTTGGGAATAGGGGATATTTTTTTAGGTTCTAGGTTTTTATTTTTGGATTTAGAGTTTTGGGATTATGGTTTCACGTAAGGGGTTTTGGGACTAGGTTTTTGGATTTATGGTTTTGGTTTTAGGGTTTCAGTTTTAGATTTAAGGGTAGGGTTTAGGTTTTAAGTTTTAGGGTTAAGGATTTCAATATTAGGGTGTATGGGATATGTTTTGGGGTTTAGTTTCATATTTTTTTGATTTAGAGTTCAGGGATTATGGTTTCGGGTGTAGGGTTTTCGGACTAGGTTTTAGGATTTTGGGTTTGGGTTTTGGTTTTAGGGTTTTGGTATTAGATTTAACGGTTGGGGTTTAGGTTTTATGTTTTAGGGTTAAGGATTTAAAGACTTGGGTATAGGGGATATGTTTTGTGCTTTGGGTTCAGATTTTAAGATTTAGAGTTTAGTGATTAGGTTTTTAGGTATAGAGTTTTAAGAATGGGTATTAGGATTTTGGGTTTTGGTCTTAGGGTTTTGGCTTTAGATTTAAGGGACAGGGTTTAGTTTTTATGTTTCAGGGTTGATAATTTTAATATTAGGGTATATAGGATATGTTTTCAGGTTTGGCATTTGATTTTTTGGATTTAGAGTTTAGGTATTAGTGTTTCAGGTATAGGTTTTTGGGACTAGGTTTTAGTATTTTGGGTTTTAGTTTTAGGGTTTTGGTTTTAGATTTAAGGGATAGGGTTTAGGTTTTATGTTTTTGGGTTGGTTATTTTGATATTAGGGTGTAGGGTATCTGTTTTTGGGTTTGGGTTTCTGATTTTAGGTTTTAGAGTTTGAGGATTAGGGTTTGAAGTATAGGGTTTTGGGAAAAGGTTTTAGGATTTTGGGTTTTTCTTTTAGAGTTTTGGTTTTAGATTTAAGGTATAGGGTTTATGTTTTATGTTTTAGAGTTAAGGATTTCAATATTAGGGTATATGGGATATGATTTTGGGTTTAGGGTTCAGTTTTTTTGATTTAGAGTTTAGGGATTACGGTTTAGGTTATGGTGTTTTGGGACTAGGTTTCAGGATTTTGGGTTTTGGTTTTAGGGTTTTGGTTTTAGATTTAAGGGATAGAGTTTAGGTTTTATATTTTTATGGTTAAGTATTTTATGATTAGGGTATGGGGGATATTTTTGGGGGTTTTGGGTCCAAGATTTTGGATTTAGAATTTCAGGATTAGAATTTTGGGTATAGGGTTTTGGGACTAGGTTTTAGGATTTTGGGTTTTGGTTTTAGGGTTTTGGTTTTAGATTTAACAGCTGGAGTTTAGGTTTTATATTAAGGATCAAGGATTTCAAGATTAGGGTATAGAGAATATGTATTTGGGTTTAGGGTACATATTTTTTTGATTTAGAGTTTATGGATTAGTGTTTTGTGTATAGGGTTTTGGGACTGGGTTTTAAGATTTGGGGTTTTGGTTTTAGGTTTTTTGTTTTAGATATAAGGGTTAGGGTTCAGGTTTTCTGTTTTAGGGTTAGGTATTTTAAGATTATGGTATAGGGTATATGTGTTTCTGTTTAGGGTTCATCTTTTTGTATTTAGATTTTATAGATTAGGGTTTCAGTTATAGGGTTTTGGTACTAGGTTTTAGGATTTTGGTTTTTGGTTTTTTGGTTTTGGTTTTTTGGTTTTGGTCTTAAATTTATGGGCTAGGGTTAAGGTTTTAGGTTTTAGGGTTAAGTATTTCATGATTAGGGTATGGGGGATATTTTTTTGGGTTTAGGGTTCTGATTTTTGGATTTGGATTTTATGGATTTGGGTTTCAGGTATAGGGTTTTTGAACTTGGTTTTAGGATTTTCGATTTTGGTTTTAGAGTTTTGGTTTTAGTTTAAGGGCTAGGGTTCAGGTTTTTTGTTTTAGGGTTAAATAATGAAATATTACACTATAGGGGATATGTTTTGGGGTTTAGAGTTCATCTTTTCAGATTTAGATTTTAGTTATTAGGGTTTCAGTTATAGGCTTTTGGGAGCAAGTTTTAGGATTTTGGGTTTTAGTTATAGCGTTTTGGTTTTAGTTTTAAGGAGTAGGGTTTAGGTTTTATTTTTTAGGGTTAAGAATTTCAATATTTGGGTATAGGGGATATTTTTTTAGGTTCTAGGTTTTTATTTTTGGATTTAGAGTTTTGGGATTAGGGTTTCATGTAAGGGGTTTTGGGACTAGGTTTTTGGATTTATGGTTTTGGTTTTAGGGTTTCAGTTTTAGATTTAAGGGTAGGGTTTAGGTTTTAAGTTTTAGGATTAAAGATTTCAATATTAGGGTGTATGGGATATGTTTTGGGGTTTAGTTTCAGATTTTTTGATTTAGAGTTCAGGGATTATGGTTTCGGGTGTAGGGTTTTCGGACTAGGTTTTAGGATTTTGGGTTTGGGTTTTGGTATTAGATTTAACAGTTGGGGTTTAGGTTTTATGTTTTAGGGTTAAGGATTTAACGACTTGGGTATAGGGGATATGTTTTGTGTTTTGGGTTCTGATTTTAATATTTAGAGTTTAGTGATTAGGTATTTAGGTATAGAGTTTTAAGACTGGGTTTTAGGATTTTGGGTTTTGGTCTTAGGGTTTTGGCTTTAGATTTAAGGGACAGGGTTTAGGTTTTATGTTTAAGGGTTAATAATTTTAATATTAGGGTATATAGGATATGTTTTCGGGTTTGGAATTCGATTTTTTGGATTTAGAGTTTAGGTATTAGCGTTTCAGGTATAGGGTTTTGGGACTAGGTTTTAGTATTTTGGGTTTTAGTTTTAGGGTTTTGGTTTTAGATTTAAGGGATAGGGTTTAGGTTTTATATTTTTGGGTTGGTTATTTTGATATTAGGGTGTAGGGTATCTGTTTTTGGGTTTGGGTTTCTGATTTTAGGTTTTAGAGTTTGAGGATTAGGGTTTGAAGTATAGGGTTTTGGGAAAAGGTTTTAGGATTTTGGGTTTTTCTTTTAGAGTTTTGGTTTTAGATTTAAGGTATAGGGTTTATGTTTTATGTTTTAGAGTTAAGGATTTCAATATTAGGGTATAGGGGATATGATTTTGGGTTTAGGGTTCAGTTTTTTCGATCTAGAGTTTAGGGATTACGGTTTAGGTTATGGTGTTTTGGGACTAGGTTTCAGGATTTTGGGTTTTGGTTTTAGGGTTTTGGTTTTAGATTTAAGGCATAGAGTTTAGGTTTTATATTTTTATGGTTAAGTATTTTATGATTAGGGTATGGGGGATATTTTTGGGGGTTTTGGGTCCAAGATTTTGGATTTAGAATTTCAGGATTAGAATTTTGGGTATAGGGTTTTGGGACTAGGTTTTAGGATTTTGGGTTTTGGTTTTAGGGTTTTGGTTTTAGATTTAACAGCTGGAGTTTAGGTTTTATATTAAGGATCAAGGATTTCAAGATTAGGGTATAGAGAATATGTATTTGGGTTTAGGGTACATATTTTTTTGATTTAGAGTTTATGGATTAGTGTTTTGTGTATAGGGTTTTGGGACTGGGTTTTAAGATTTGGGGTTTTGGTTTTAGGTTTTTTGTTTTAGATATAAGGGTTAGGGTTCAGGTTTTCTGTTTTAGGGTTAGGTATTTTAAGATTATGGTATAGGGTATATGTGTTTCTGTTTAGGGTTCATCTTTTTGTATTTAGATTTTATAGATTAGGGTTTCAGTTATAGGGTTTTGGTACTAGGTTTTAGGATTTTGGTTTTTGGTTTTTTGGTTTTGGTTTTTTGGTTTTGGTCTTAAATTTATGGGCTAGGGTTAAGGTTTTAGGTTTTAGGGTTAAGTATTTCATGATTAGGGTATGGGGGATATTTTTTTGGGTTTAGGGTTCTGATTTTTGGATTTGGATTTTATGGATTTGGGTTTCAGGTATAGGGTTTTTGAACTTGGTTTTAGGATTTTCGATTTTGGTTTTAGAGTTTTGGTTTTAGTTTAAGGGCTAGGGTTCAGGTTTTTTGTTTTAGGGTTAAATAATGAAATATTACACTATAGGGGATATGTTTTGGGGTTTAGAGTTCATCTTTTCAGATTTAGATTTTAGTTATTAGGGTTTCAGTTATAGGCTTTTAGGACCAAGTTTTAGGATTTTGGGTTTTGGTTATAGAGTTTTGGTTTTAGTTTTAAGGACTAGGGTTTAGGTTTTATTTTTTAGGGTTAAGAATTTCAATATTTGGGAATAGGGGATATTTTTTTAGGTTCTAGGTTTTTATTTTTGGATTTAGAGTTTTGGGATTATGGTTTCACGTAAGGGGTTTTGGGACTAGGTTTTTGGATTTATGGTTTTGGTTTTAGGGTTTCAGTTTTAGATTTAAGGGTAGGGTTTAGGTTTTAAGTTTTAGGGTTAAGGATTTCAATATTAGGGTGTATGGGATATGTTTTGGGGTTTAGTTTCATATTTTTTTGATTTAGAGTTCAGGGATTATGGTTTCGGGTGTAGGGTTTTCGGACTAGGTTTTAGGATTTTGGGTTTGGGTTTTGGTTTTAGGGTTTTGGTATTAGATTTAACGGTTGGGGTTTAGGTTTTATGTTTTAGGGTTAAGGATTTAAAGACTTGGGTATAGGGGATATGTTTTGTGCTTTGGGTTCAGATTTTAAGATTTAGAGTTTAGTGATTAGGTTTTTAGGTATAGAGTTTTAAGAATGGGTATTAGGATTTTGGGTTTTGGTCTTAGGGTTTTGGCTTTAGATTTAAGGGACAGGGTTTAGTTTTTATGTTTCAGGGTTGATAATTTTAATATTAGGGTATATAGGATATGTTTTCAGGTTTGGCATTTGATTTTTTGGATTTAGAGTTTAGGTATTAGTGTTTCAGGTATAGGTTTTTGGGACTAGGTTTTAGTATTTTGGGTTTTAGTTTTAGGGTTTTGGTTTTAGATTTAAGGGATAGGGTTTAGGTTTTATGTTTTTGGGTTGGTTATTTTGATATTAGGGTGTAGGGTATCTGTTTTTGGGTTTGGGTTTCTGATTTTAGGTTTTAGAGTTTGAGGATTAGGGTTTGAAGTATAGGGTTTTGGGAAAAGGTTTTAGGATTTTGGGTTTTTCTTTTAGAGTTTTGGTTTTAGATTTAAGGTATAGGGTTTATGTTTTATGTTTTAGAGTTAAGGATTTCAATATTAGGGTATAGGGGATATGATTTTGGGTTTAGGGTTCAGTTTTTTCGATCTAGAGTTTAGGGATTACGGTTTAGGTTATGGTGTTTTGGGACTAGGTTTCAGGATTTTGGGTTTTGGTTTTAGGGTTTTGGTTTTAGATTTAAGGCATAGAGTTTAGGTTTTATATTTTTATGGTTAAGTATTTTATGATTAGTGTATGGGGGATATTTTTTGGGGTTTTGGGTTCAAGTTTTTGGATTTAGAATTTCAGGATTAGAGTTTTGGGTATAGGGTTTTGGGACTAGGTTTTAGGATTTTGGGTTTTGGTTTTAGGGTTCTGGTTTTAGATTTAACAGCTAGGGTTTAGGTTTTATATTAAGGATCAAGGATTTCAAGATTATGGTATAGAGGATATGTATTTGGGTTTAGGGTACATATTTTTTTGATTTAGAGTTTATGGATTAGTGTTTTGTGTATAGGGTTTTGGGATTGGGTTTTAAGATTTGGGGTTTTGGTTTTAGGTTTTTTGTTTTAGATATAAGGGTTAGGGTTTAGGTTTTCTGTTTTAGGGTTAGGTATTTTAAGATTATGGTATAGGGTATATGTTTTTCTATTTAGGTTTCATCTTTTTGTATTTAGATTTTATAGATTAGGGTTTCAGTTATAGGGTTTTGGTACTAGGTTTTAGGATTTTGGGTTTTGGTTTTTTGGTTTTGGTCTTAAATTTATGGGCTAGGTTTAAGGTTTTAGGTTTTAGGGTTAAGTATTTCATGATTAGGGTATGGGGGATATTTTTTTGGGTTTAGGGTTCTGATTTTTGGATTTGGAGTTTATGGATTTGGGTTTCAGGTATAGGGTTTTTTGACTTGGTTTTAGGATTTTCGGTTTTGGTTTTAGAGTTTTGGTTTTAGTTTAAGGGCTAGGGTTCAGGTTTTTTGTTTTAGGGTTAAATAATGAAATATTACACTATAGGGGATATGTTTTGGGGTTTAGAGTTCATCTTTTCAGATTTAGATTTTAGTTATTAGGGTTTCAGTTATAGGCTTTTGGGAGCAAGTTTTAGGATTTTGGGTTTTAGTTATAGCGTTTTGGTTTTAGTTTTAAGGAGTAGGGTTTAGGTTTTATTTTTTAGGGTTAAGAATTTCAATATTTGGGTATAGGGGATATTTTTTTAGGTTCTAGGTTTTTATTTTTGGATTTAGAGTTTTGGGATTAGGGTTTCATGTAAGGGGTTTTGGGACTAGGTTTTTGGATTTATGGTTTTGGTTTTAGGGTTTCAGTTTTAGATTTAAGGGTAGGGTTTAGGTTTTAAGTTTTAGGATTAAAGATTTCAATATTAGGGTGTATGGGATATGTTTTGGGGTTTAGTTTCAGATTTTTTGATTTAGAGTTCAGGGATTATGGTTTCGGGTGTAGGGTTTTCGGACTAGGTTTTAGGATTTTGGGTTTGGGTTTTGGTATTAGATTTAACAGTTGGGGTTTAGGTTTTATGTTTTAGGGTTAAGGATTTAACGACTTGGGTATAGGGGATATGTTTTGTGTTTTGGGTTCTGATTTTAATATTTAGAGTTTAGTGATTAGGTATTTAGGTATAGAGTTTTAAGACTGGGTTTTAGGATTTTGGGTTTTGGTCTTAGGGTTTTGGCTTTAGATTTAAGGGACAGGGTTTAGGTTTTATGTTTAAGGGTTAATAATTTTAATATTAGGGTATATAGGATATGTTTTCGGGTTTGGAATTCGATTTTTTGGATTTAGAGTTTAGGTATTAGCGTTTCAGGTATAGGGTTTTGGGACTAGGTTTTAGTATTTTGGGTTTTAGTTTTAGGGTTTTGGTTTTAGATTTAAGGGATAGGGTTTAGGTTTTATATTTTTGGGTTGGTTATTTTGATATTAGGGTGTAGGGTATCTGTTTTTGGGTTTGGGTTTCTGATTTTAGGTTTTAGAGTTTGAGGATTAGGGTTTGAAGTATAGGGTTTTGGGAAAAGGTTTTAGGATTTTGGGTTTTTCTTTTAGAGTTTTGGTTTTAGATTTAAGGTATAGGGTTTATGTTTTATGTTTTAGAGTTAAGGATTTCAATATTAGGGTATATGGGATATGATTTTGGGTTTAGGGTTCAGTTTTTTTGATTTAGAGTTTAGGGATTACGGTTTAGGTTATGGTGTTTTGGGACTAGGTTTCAGGATTTTGGGTTTTGGTTTTAGGGTTTTGGTTTTAGATTTAAGGGATAGAGTTTAGGTTTTATATTTTTATGGTTAAGTATTTTATGATTAGGGTATGGGGGATATTTTTGGGGGTTTTGGGTCCAAGATTTTGGATTTAGAATTTCAGGATTAGAATTTTGGGTATAGGGTTTTGGGACTAGGTTTTAGGATTTTGGGTTTTGGTTTTAGGGTTTTGGTTTTAGATTTAACAGCTGGAGTTTAGGTTTTATATTAAGGATCAAGGATTTCAAGATTAGGGTATAGAGAATATGTATTTGGGTTTAGGGTACATATTTTTTTGATTTAGAGTTTATGGATTAGTGTTTTGTGTATAGGGTTTTGGGACTGGGTTTTAAGATTTGGGGTTTTGGTTTTAGGTTTTTTGTTTTAGATATAAGGGTTAGGGTTCAGGTTTTCTGTTTTAGGGTTAGGTATTTTAAGATTATGGTATAGGGTATATGTGTTTCTGTTTAGGGTTCATCTTTTTGTATTTAGATTTTATAGATTAGGGTTTCAGTTATAGGGTTTTGGTACTAGGTTTTAGGATTTTGGTTTTTGGTTTTTTGGTTTTGGTTTTTTGGTTTTGGTCTTAAATTTATGGGCTAGGGTTAAGGTTTTAGGTTTTAGGGTTAAGTATTTCATGATTAGGGTATGGGGGATATTTTTTTGGGTTTAGGGTTCTGATTTTTGGATTTGGAGTTTATGGATTTGGGTTTCAGGTATAGGGTTTTTTGACTTGGTTTTAGGATTTTCGGTTTTGGTTTTAGAGTTTTGGTTTTAGTTTAAGGGCTAGGGTTCAGGTTTTTTGTTTTAGGGTTAAATAATGAAATATTACACTATAGGGGATATGTTTTGGGGTTTAGAGTTCATCTTTTCAGATTTAGATTTTAGTTATTAGGGTTTCAGTTATAGGCTTTTGGGAGCAAGTTTTAGGATTTTGGGTTTTAGTTATAGCGTTTTGGTTTTAGTTTTAAGGAGTAGGGTTTAGGTTTTATTTTTTAGGGTTAAGAATTTCAATATTTGGGTATAGGGGATATTTTTTTAGGTTCTAGGTTTTTATTTTTGGATTTAGAGTTTTGGGATTAGGGTTTCATGTAAGGGGTTTTGGGACTAGGTTTTTGGATTTATGGTTTTGGTTTTAGGGTTTCAGTTTTAGATTTAAGGGTAGGGTTTAGGTTTTAAGTTTTAGGATTAAAGATTTCAATATTAGGGTGTATGGGATATGTTTTGGGGTTTAGTTTCAGATTTTTTGATTTAGAGTTCAGGGATTATGGTTTCGGGTGTAGGGTTTTCGGACTAGGTTTTAGGATTTTGGGTTTGGGTTTTGGTATTAGATTTAACAGTTGGGGTTTAGGTTTTATGTTTTAGGGTTAAGGATTTAACGACTTGGGTATAGGGGATATGTTTTGTGTTTTGGGTTCTGATTTTAATATTTAGAGTTTAGTGATTAGGTATTTAGGTATAGAGTTTTAAGACTGGGTTTTAGGATTTTGGGTTTTGGTCTTAGGGTTTTGGCTTTAGATTTAAGGGACAGGGTTTAGGTTTTATGTTTAAGGGTTAATAATTTTAATATTAGGGTATATAGGATATGTTTTCGGGTTTGGAATTCGATTTTTTGGATTTAGAGTTTAGGTATTAGCGTTTCAGGTATAGGGTTTTGGGACTAGGTTTTAGTATTTTGGGTTTTAGTTTTAGGGTTTTGGTTTTAGATTTAAGGGATAGGGTTTAGGTTTTATATTTTTGGGTTGGTTATTTTGATATTAGGGTGTAGGGTATCTGTTTTTGGGTTTGGGTTTCTGATTTTAGGTTTTAGAGTTTGAGGATTAGGGTTTGAAGTATAGGGTTTTGGGAAAAGGTTTTAGGATTTTGGGTTTTTCTTTTAGAGTTTTGGTTTTAGATTTAAGGTATAGGGTTTATGTTTTATGTTTTAGAGTTAAGGATTTCAATATTAGGGTATATGGGATATGATTTTGGGTTTAGGGTTCAGTTTTTTTGATTTAGAGTTTAGGGATTACGGTTTAGGTTATGGTGTTTTGGGACTAGGTTTCAGGATTTTGGGTTTTGGTTTTAGGGTTTTGGTTTTAGATTTAAGGGATAGAGTTTAGGTTTTATATTTTTATGGTTAAGTATTTTATGATTAGGGTATGGGGGATATTTTTGGGGGTTTTGGGTCCAAGATTTTGGATTTAGAATTTCAGGATTAGAATTTTGGGTATAGGGTTTTGGGACTAGGTTTTAGGATTTTGGGTTTTGGTTTTAGGGTTTTGGTTTTAGATTTAACAGCTGGAGTTTAGGTTTTATATTAAGGATCAAGGATTTCAAGATTAGGGTATAGAGAATATGTATTTGGGTTTAGGGTACATATTTTTTTGATTTAGAGTTTATGGATTAGTGTTTTGTGTATAGGGTTTTGGGACTGGGTTTTAAGATTTGGGGTTTTGGTTTTAGGTTTTTTGTTTTAGATATAAGGGTTAGGGTTCAGGTTTTCTGTTTTAGGGTTAGGTATTTTAAGATTATGGTATAGGGTATATGTGTTTCTGTTTAGGGTTCATCTTTTTGTATTTAGATTTTATAGATTAGGGTTTCAGTTATAGGGTTTTGGTACTAGGTTTTAGGATTTTGGTTTTTGGTTTTTTGGTTTTGGTTTTTTGGTTTTGGTCTTAAATTTATGGGCTAGGGTTAAGGTTTTAGGTTTTAGGGTTAAGTATTTCATGATTAGGGTATGGGGGATATTTTTTTGGGTTTAGGGTTCTGATTTTTGGATTTGGATTTTATGGATTTGGGTTTCAGGTATAGGGTTTTTGAACTTGGTTTTAGGATTTTCGATTTTGGTTTTAGAGTTTTGGTTTTAGTTTAAGGGCTAGGGTTCAGGTTTTTTGTTTTAGGGTTAAATAATGAAATATTACACTATAGGGGATATGTTTTGGGGTTTAGAGTTCATCTTTTCAGATTTAGATTTTAGTTATTAGGGTTTCAGTTATAGGCTTTTAGGACCAAGTTTTAGGATTTTGGGTTTTGGTTATAGAGTTTTGGTTTTAGTTTTAAGGACTAGGGTTTAGGTTTTATTTTTTAGGGTTAAGAATTTCAATATTTGGGAATAGGGGATATTTTTTTAGGTTCTAGGTTTTTATTTTTGGATTTAGAGTTTTGGGATTATGGTTTCACGTAAGGGGTTTTGGGACTAGGTTTTTGGATTTATGGTTTTGGTTTTAGGGTTTCAGTTTTAGATTTAAGGGTAGGGTTTAGGTTTTAAGTTTTAGGGTTAAGGATTTCAATATTAGGGTGTATGGGATATGTTTTGGGGTTTAGTTTCATATTTTTTTGATTTAGAGTTCAGGGATTATGGTTTCGGGTGTAGGGTTTTCGGACTAGGTTTTAGGATTTTGGGTTTGGGTTTTGGTTTTAGGGTTTTGGTATTAGATTTAACGGTTGGGGTTTAGGTTTTATGTTTTAGGGTTAAGGATTTAAAGACTTGGGTATAGGGGATATGTTTTGTGCTTTGGGTTCAGATTTTAAGATTTAGAGTTTAGTGATTAGGTTTTTAGGTATAGAGTTTTAAGAATGGGTATTAGGATTTTGGGTTTTGGTCTTAGGGTTTTGGCTTTAGATTTAAGGGACAGGGTTTAGTTTTTATGTTTCAGGGTTGATAATTTTAATATTAGGGTATATAGGATATGTTTTCAGGTTTGGCATTTGATTTTTTGGATTTAGAGTTTAGGTATTAGTGTTTCAGGTATAGGTTTTTGGGACTAGGTTTTAGTATTTTGGGTTTTAGTTTTAGGGTTTTGGTTTTAGATTTAAGGGATAGGGTTTAGGTTTTATGTTTTTGGGTTGGTTATTTTGATATTAGGGTGTAGGGTATCTGTTTTTGGGTTTGGGTTTCTGATTTTAGGTTTTAGAGTTTGAGGATTAGGGTTTGAAGTATAGGGTTTTGGGAAAAGGTTTTAGGATTTTGGGTTTTTCTTTTAGAGTTTTGGTTTTAGATTTAAGGTATAGGGTTTATGTTTTATGTTTTAGAGTTAAGGATTTCAATATTAGGGTATAGGGGATATGATTTTGGGTTTAGGGTTCAGTTTTTTCGATCTAGAGTTTAGGGATTACGGTTTAGGTTATGGTGTTTTGGGACTAGGTTTCAGGATTTTGGGTTTTGGTTTTAGGGTTTTGGTTTTAGATTTAAGGCATAGAGTTTAGGTTTTATATTTTTATGGTTAAGTATTTTATGATTAGTGTATGGGGGATATTTTTTGGGGTTTTGGGTTCAAGTTTTTGGATTTAGAATTTCAGGATTAGAGTTTTGGGTATAGGGTTTTGGGACTAGGTTTTAGGATTTTGGGTTTTGGTTTTAGGGTTCTGGTTTTAGATTTAACAGCTAGGGTTTAGGTTTTATATTAAGGATCAAGGATTTCAAGATTATGGTATAGAGGATATGTATTTGGGTTTAGGGTACATATTTTTTTGATTTAGAGTTTATGGATTAGTGTTTTGTGTATAGGGTTTTGGGATTGGGTTTTAAGATTTGGGGTTTTGGTTTTAGGTTTTTTGTTTTAGATATAAGGGTTAGGGTTTAGGTTTTCTGTTTTAGGGTTAGGTATTTTAAGATTATGGTATAGGGTATATGTTTTTCTATTTAGGTTTCATCTTTTTGTATTTAGATTTTATAGATTAGGGTTTCAGTTATAGGGTTTTGGTACTAGGTTTTAGGATTTTGGGTTTTGGTTTTTTGGTTTTGGTCTTAAATTTATGGGCTAGGTTTAAGGTTTTAGGTTTTAGGGTTAAGTATTTCATGATTAGGGTATGGGGGATATTTTTTTGGGTTTAGGGTTCTGATTTTTGGATTTGGAGTTTATGGATTTGGGTTTCAGGTATAGGGTTTTTTGACTTGGTTTTAGGATTTTCGGTTTTGGTTTTAGAGTTTTGGTTTTAGTTTAAGGGCTAGGGTTCAGGTTTTTTGTTTTAGGGTTAAATAATGAAATATTAGACTATAGGGGATATGTTTTGGGGTTTAGAGTTCATCTTTTCAGATTTAGATTTTAGTTATTAGGGTTTCAGTTATAGGCTTTTGGGAGCAAGTTTTAGGATTTTGGGTTTTAGTTATAGCGTTTTGGTTTTAGTTTTAAGGAGTAGGGTTTAGGTTTTATTTTTTAGGGTTAAGAATTTCAATATTTGGGTATAGGGGATATTTTTTTAGGTTCTAGGTTTTTATTTTTGGATTTAGAGTTTTGGGATTAGGGTTTCATGTAAGGGGTTTTGGGACTAGGTTTTTGGATTTATGGTTTTGGTTTTAGGGTTTCAGTTTTAGATTTAAGGGTAGGGTTTAGGTTTTAAGTTTTAGGATTAAAGATTTCAATATTAGGGTGTATGGGATATGTTTTGGGGTTTAGTTTCAGATTTTTTGATTTAGAGTTCAGGGATTATGGTTTCGGGTGTAGGGTTTTCGGACTAGGTTTTAGGATTTTGGGTTTGGGTTTTGGTATTAGATTTAACAGTTGGGGTTTAGGTTTTATGTTTTAGGGTTAAGGATTTAACGACTTGGGTATAGGGGATATGTTTTGTGTTTTGGGTTCTGATTTTAATATTTAGAGTTTAGTGATTAGGTATTTAGGTATAGAGTTTTAAGACTGGGTTTTAGGATTTTGGGTTTTGGTCTTAGGGTTTTGGCTTTAGATTTAAGGGACAGGGTTTAGGTTTTATGTTTAAGGGTTAATAATTTTAATATTAGGGTATATAGGATATGTTTTCGGGTTTGGAATTCGATTTTTTGGATTTAGAGTTTAGGTATTAGCGTTTCAGGTATAGGGTTTTGGGACTAGGTTTTAGTATTTTGGGTTTTAGTTTTAGGGTTTTGGTTTTAGATTTAAGGGATAGGGTTTAGGTTTTATATTTTTGGGTTGGTTATTTTGATATTAGGGTGTAGGGTATCTGTTTTTGGGTTTGGGTTTCTGATTTTAGGTTTTAGAGTTTGAGGATTAGGGTTTGAAGTATAGGGTTTTGGGAAAAGGTTTTAGGATTTTGGGTTTTTCTTTTAGAGTTTTGGTTTTAGATTTAAGGTATAGGGTTTATGTTTTATGTTTTAGAGTTAAGGATTTCAATATTAGGGTATATGGGATATGATTTTGGGTTTAGGGTTCAGTTTTTTTGATTTAGAGTTTAGGGATTACGGTTTAGGTTATGGTGTTTTGGGACTAGGTTTCAGGATTTTGGGTTTTGGTTTTAGGGTTTTGGTTTTAGATTTAAGGGATAGAGTTTAGGTTTTATATTTTTATGGTTAAGTATTTTATGATTAGGGTATGGGGGATATTTTTGGGGGTTTTGGGTCCAAGATTTTGGATTTAGAATTTCAGGATTAGAATTTTGGGTATAGGGTTTTGGGACTAGGTTTTAGGATTTTGGGTTTTGGTTTTAGGGTTTTGGTTTTAGATTTAACAGCTGGAGTTTAGGTTTTATATTAAGGATCAAGGATTTCAAGATTAGGGTATAGAGAATATGTATTTGGGTTTAGGGTACATATTTTTTTGATTTAGAGTTTATGGATTAGTGTTTTGTGTATAGGGTTTTGGGACTGGGTTTTAAGATTTGGGGTTTTGGTTTTAGGTTTTTTGTTTTAGATATAAGGGTTAGGGTTCAGGTTTTCTGTTTTAGGGTTAGGTATTTTAAGATTATGGTATAGGGTATATGTGTTTCTGTTTAGGGTTCATCTTTTTGTATTTAGATTTTATAGATTAGGGTTTCAGTTATAGGGTTTTGGTACTAGGTTTTAGGATTTTGGTTTTTGGTTTTTTGGTTTTGGTTTTTTGGTTTTGGTCTTAAATTTATGGGCTAGGGTTAAGGTTTTAGGTTTTAGGGTTAAGTATTTCATGATTAGGGTATGGGGGATATTTTTTTGGGTTTAGGGTTCTGATTTTTGGATTTGGATTTTATGGATTTGGGTTTCAGGTATAGGGTTTTTGAACTTGGTTTTAGGATTTTCGATTTTGGTTTTAGAGTTTTGGTTTTAGTTTAAGGGCTAGGGTTCAGGTTTTTTGTTTTAGGGTTAAATAATGAAATATTACACTATAGGGGATATGTTTTGGGGTTTAGAGTTCATCTTTTCAGATTTAGATTTTAGTTATTAGGGTTTCAGTTATAGGCTTTTAGGACCAAGTTTTAGGATTTTGGGTTTTGGTTATAGAGTTTTGGTTTTAGTTTTAAGGACTAGGGTTTAGGTTTTATTTTTTAGGGTTAAGAATTTCAATATTTGGGAATAGGGGATATTTTTTTAGGTTCTAGGTTTTTATTTTTGGATTTAGAGTTTTGGGATTATGGTTTCACGTAAGGGGTTTTGGGACTAGGTTTTTGGATTTATGGTTTTGGTTTTAGGGTTTCAGTTTTAGATTTAAGGGTAGGGTTTAGGTTTTAAGTTTTAGGGTTAAGGATTTCAATATTAGGGTGTATGGGATATGTTTTGGGGTTTAGTTTCATATTTTTTTGATTTAGAGTTCAGGGATTATGGTTTCGGGTGTAGGGTTTTCGGACTAGGTTTTAGGATTTTGGGTTTGGGTTTTGGTTTTAGGGTTTTGGTATTAGATTTAACGGTTGGGGTTTAGGTTTTATGTTTTAGGGTTAAGGATTTAAAGACTTGGGTATAGGGGATATGTTTTGTGCTTTGGGTTCAGATTTTAAGATTTAGAGTTTAGTGATTAGGTTTTTAGGTATAGAGTTTTAAGAATGGGTATTAGGATTTTGGGTTTTGGTCTTAGGGTTTTGGCTTTAGATTTAAGGGACAGGGTTTAGTTTTTATGTTTCAGGGTTGATAATTTTAATATTAGGGTATATAGGATATGTTTTCAGGTTTGGCATTTGATTTTTTGGATTTAGAGTTTAGGTATTAGTGTTTCAGGTATAGGTTTTTGGGACTAGGTTTTAGTATTTTGGGTTTTAGTTTTAGGGTTTTGGTTTTAGATTTAAGGGATAGGGTTTAGGTTTTATGTTTTTGGGTTGGTTATTTTGATATTAGGGTGTAGGGTATCTGTTTTTGGGTTTGGGTTTCTGATTTTAGGTTTTAGAGTTTGAGGATTAGGGTTTGAAGTATAGGGTTTTGGGAAAAGGTTTTAGGATTTTGGGTTTTTCTTTTAGAGTTTTGGTTTTAGATTTAAGGTATAGGGTTTATGTTTTATGTTTTAGAGTTAAGGATTTCAATATTAGGGTATATGGGATATGATTTTGGGTTTAGGGTTCAGTTTTTTTGATTTAGAGTTTAGGGATTACGGTTTAGGTTATGGTGTTTTGGGACTAGGTTTCAGGATTTTGGGTTTTGGTTTTAGGGTTTTGGTTTTAGATTTAAGGGATAGAGTTTAGGTTTTATATTTTTATGGTTAAGTATTTGATTAGGGTATGGGGGATATTTTTGGGGGTTTTGGGTCCAAGATTTTGGATTTAGAATTTCAGGATTAGAATTTTGGGTATAGGGTTTTGGGACTAGGTTTTAGGATTTTGGGTTTTGGTTTTAGGGTTTTGGTTTTAGATTTAACAGCTGGAGTTTAGGTTTTATATTAAGGATCAAGGATTTCAAGATTAGGGTATAGAGAATATGTATTTGGGTTTAGGGTACATATTTTTTTGATTTAGAGTTTATGGATTAGTGTTTTGTGTATAGGGTTTTGGGACTGGGTTTTAAGATTTGGGGTTTTGGTTTTAGGTTTTTTGTTTTAGATATAAGGGTTAGGGTTCAGGTTTTCTGTTTTAGGGTTAGGTATTTTAAGATTATGGTATAGGGTATATGTGTTTCTGTTTAGGGTTCATCTTTTTGTATTTAGATTTTATAGATTAGGGTTTCAGTTATAGGGTTTTGGTACTAGGTTTTAGGATTTTGGTTTTTGGTTTTTTGGTTTTGGTTTTTTGGTTTTGGTCTTAAATTTATGGGCTAGGGTTAAGGTTTTAGGTTTTAGGGTTAAGTATTTCATGATTAGGGTATGGGGGATATTTTTTTGGGTTTAGGGTTCTGATTTTTGGATTTGGATTTTATGGATTTGGGTTTCAGGTATAGGGTTTTTGAACTTGGTTTTAGGATTTTCGATTTTGGTTTTAGAGTTTTGGTTTTAGTTTAAGGGCTAGGGTTCAGGTTTTTGTTTTAGGGTTAAATAATGAAATATTACACTATAGGGGATATGTTTTGGGGTTTAGAGTTCATCTTTTCAGATTTAGATTTTAGTTATTAGGGTTTCAGTTATAGGCTTTTAGGACCAAGTTTTAGGATTTTGGGTTTTTGGTTATAGAGTTTTGGTTTTAGTTTTAAGGACTAGGGTTTAGGTTTTATTTTTTAGGGTTAAGAATTTCAATATTTGGGAATAGGGGATATTTTTTTAGGTTCTAGGTTTTTATTTTTGGATTTAGAGTTTTGGGATTATGGTTTCACGTAAGGGGTTTTGGGACTAGGTTTTTGGATTTATGGTTTTGGTTTTAGGGTTTCAGTTTTAGATTTAAGGGTAGGGTTTAGGTTTTAAGTTTTAGGGTTAAGGATTTCAATATTAGGGTGTATGGGATATGTTTTGGGGTTTAGTTTCATATTTTTTTGATTTAGAGTTCAGGGATTATGGTTTCGGGTGTAGGGTTTTCGGACTAGGTTTTAGGATTTTGGGTTTGGGTTTTGGTTTTAGGGTTTTGGTATTAGATTTAACGGTTGGGGTTTAGGTTTTATGTTTTAGGGTTAAGGATTTAAAGACTTGGGTATAGGGGATATGTTTTGTGCTTTGGGTTCAGATTTTAAGATTTAGAGTTTAGTGATTAGGTTTTTAGGTATAGAGTTTTAAGAATGGGTATTAGGATTTTGGGTTTTGGTCTTAGGGTTTTGGCTTTAGATTTAAGGGACAGGGTTTAGTTTTTATGTTTCAGGGTTGATAATTTTAATATTAGGGTATATAGGATATGTTTTCAGGTTTGGCATTTGATTTTTTGGATTTAGAGTTTAGGTATTAGTGTTTCAGGTATAGGTTTTTGGGACTAGGTTTTAGTATTTTGGGTTTTAGTTTTAGGGTTTTGGTTTTAGATTTAAGGGATAGGGTTTAGGTTTTATGTTTTTGGGTTGGTTATTTTGATATTAGGGTGTAGGGTATCTGTTTTTGGGTTTGGGTTTCTGATTTTAGGTTTTAGAGTTTGAGGATTAGGGTTTGAAGTATAGGGTTTTGGGAAAAGGTTTTAGGATTTTGGGTTTTTCTTTTAGAGTTTTGGTTTTAGATTTAAGGTATAGGGTTTATGTTTTATGTTTTAGAGTTAAGGATTTCAATATTAGGGTATAGGGGATATGATTTTGGGTTTAGGGTTCAGTTTTTTCGATCTAGAGTTTAGGGATTACGGTTTAGGTTATGGTGTTTTGGGACTAGGTTTCAGGATTTTGGGTTTTGGTTTTAGGGTTTTGGTTTAGATTTAAGGCATAGAGTTTAGGTTTTATATTTTTATGGTTAAGTATTTTATGATTAGTGTATGGGGGATATTTTTTGGGGTTTTGGGTTCAAGTTTTTGGATTTAGAATTTCAGGATTAGAGTTTTGGGTATAGGGTTTTGGACTAGGTTTTAGGATTTTGGGTTTTGGTTTTAGGGTTCTGGTTTTAGATTTAACAGCTAGGGTTTAGGTTTTATATTAAGGATCAAGGATTTCAAGATTATGGTATAGAGGATATGTATTTGGGTTTAGGGTACATATTTTTTTTGATTTAGAGTTTATGGATTAGTGTTTTGTGTATAGGGTTTTGGGATTGGGTTTTAAGATTTGGGGTTTTGGTTTTAGGTTTTTTGTTTTAGATATAAGGGTTAGGGTTTAGGTTTTCTGTTTTAGGGTTAGGTATTTTAAGATTATGGTATAGGGTATATGTTTTTCTATTTAGGTTTCATCTTTTTGTATTTAGATTTTATAGATTAGGGTTTCAGTTATAGGGTTTTGGTACTAGGTTTTAGGATTTTGGGTTTTGGTTTTT